>CM075881.1:19979669-20042169 GCA_038021265.1 Cyprinella venusta | reverse complement strand
CTATCTATCTATCTATCTATCTATCTATCTATCTATCTATCTATCTATCTATCTATCTATCTATCTATCTATCTATCTATCTATCTATCTATCTCTCTGTGTGTGTCTGTCTGTCTGTCCGTCCGTCCGTCCGTCCGTCGGCTCTATGATTGTAATGTGGTGTTTGTGTGTGATTTATTGTGTGGAGTGATCTATGATTCAACTTTATATCACATCATATGCTGAACAAAAGATGAGAGAATGTTTGCCTGTGTGTGCGTGTGTGTGTATGTGTAGGTGGGTGGAATAGTTTAGACTTGAGAACTGAGTGTGTGTGTGTGGGGGTGACTTTGTGTTTGGGCTTGTCCGTGTTTCTATTTGTGTTCATGTGGTCATCAACAACATCAGTGTTCAGTTATGTGCGTGTGTGTTTGCAGAGGACACAGTATCTGTGAGCGACAGTCCGGTCTTACAAGAAGCCTGTGAATCTCTGCAATCATCTTTTTATTTAAATATTTACAGTATTTCTGTATCTTTCTCAGTCCACTTTTTCGCTCTGGAATCTCGTTGCCGAGCAACGGGAGTGCTGGGCTGGGAGGAGCTCGCTCTCGGTCTCCGTTGGCGATGCCGGGAGATCGGTCGCGTAGACAAGAGATGGAGGAGCTGAGTGAACGGACGACAAGTGCCTGCACTATGCAGGACAAAGACACACACACCACTGCCGACCCTGACAACATCACACTCCGGTAAGAGGCAACAATCAGGACACTTTAAAGTAGAACTTGCTTTTGAACTTCTTTTTACCAATATTTTGTTATGTTTAACTTGAATAACTTGAATGTCTGTGTGCAAATGTTTATGTATAAACAGTACATGCATTTATGTTTATGTATATACTGTACTGTATGTGTGTAAGGAAATATACTTAATTTAATATTTTTTTATTTAATTAAGTCCTGCTATATGAGAATGTGTAAAAATATGTATATAAAACTGTATAAACAATAATTAAGCAATATTTGTAAAAGAAAAACACTGTCACATTGCAATAAACTGCTGTCACTGCTTAAAATGTAATTTAATCTACTCATTATGAATATATGTATGCATTCAGCATATAGTTGCATATTAGCATACAGTATGACCGATTTTAGCATTTGCATACATGTGCTGTACGACTCAATTAGGGCTCACTCGACTCGATTATGGATTTGACTTATTTAGGTCTGTCAGGGTTAAAATGTAATAAAGTGAAAAATATTCCCCTCATTTAGAAACAAAAGTAGGACTTATTACAGCTGTAGGGTGTTTTGAGAGAGGGATGACATGGTCTCATTTTGGTACACACACACACACACACACACACACACACACTTCATCTTATCTCTTCTAGTCACTGATTATTGGAGGTTTTTTCTTCTTCAGGCTGGTGAGGAATGGTGACAGTCCGCAGAAGATGGCAGTAGAGAATTCCTGCCGCAATCTCAACATAGTGAAGCGTGTCGGTGAGTGGAAAGAAAACACACGCACACACACACACGCACATGCACACACTGTAACAATCCATGCTATAATTTATTTGGCTCAAGTTGAACTGTGTAGGCAACTTTATTTGCAGTTGAATTTACAGCATGTATGTGCCGGATGTGTACAAGACGTATGTGTGTGTTAGTGTGTGTGTGTAGGTTGAAGGCAGGTGGAGTGTGTGGGTGATGTCTTTTTAAATATATGCTGGAATAACTGCAAGAGAGAGTTATCCGCTTTCTTCGCCAACGCAGCATCATTTTATATCATCTCTTATTTCCCTCTGTCTATTTCTCTTTTAAATCTGCATCCAGTCCTCTCTCTTTTTCACTGATTTTGTTTTTCTGTGTCTCGTTTTTAGCGTTTTATCTCATCTTTTTGCTCATTTCATCTCATTTTGTCTCATTTATCTGCTGTCATCTCTGTCATGTCGCATCTCTTCTTTTCTCTTCTCATCTGTTCTTCTTTCTTTCTACCTGTCAGGAAAGAAATATCAGGAAAAGTCAAGAATATATTCATAATATATATCTGTTTTGAGTTTAATCAGTAATTCATGTATTAGATGTATATATATATATATATATATATATATATATATATATATGAATCAAACAATTAATATATATGAATATTGTGTAGAAATAGTGTATTATTTATTATTATCCTAATTTATATTTTAAATTATATATATATATATATATATATATATATATATATACACACACAAAATTTTCTAGATATTCTGTATTTCTATCTCGTATATTCTCACATCTTAGTGTCTATTATCACTTTCTTGTATGTACGTATGAAAAAAAAGAAAAGAAAAGAAAAGAAAAGAAAAGAAAATAAAAAAAGCCAGAAATCTATCAGAAGAAATCCGGAATATATGTTCCGGAATATATATATATATATATATATATATATATATATTTAGAAAAAAACATTTTGTTTTTAAATATATATAAATGACTAAATTCATTTATATATTTAAAACCAAAATGTTTTTCTAAATGTATATATTAAATATCTATTGTATATTAATATACAAAAAAGCAAAAATATCAGGAATATATATTCATAACATCTGTACAAAAATATATATTTTGGCTATATTTAGTAAGTATATATTTTTAATAAAATGTATGTCCAAATTATGTTTAAAAAATACATTTTATGTAAATATACAAAATATCAGGAATATTCATAATACATTTAAAAATATATTTTTATTTTTCCAGTAATATTATATACAGTATATATATATTATAATATATAGTATATATATATTATATAATATAAAGTATATATATTATAATATATAGTATATATATATATATATATATATATTTATATTTATATATATATTTATATATTTATATTTCCAGCAACATTTCCAGTAATTGATAGATTTTAAATCAAAATGTTTGCCCAAAATATATTGTAAAAATAAAATATATGTAAATATATCTGGAGACTGCAGGAATATTCATAATACATGTTAATTATCTTATTATTGTAAATGTCTCACACACTCTCTCATCACCTGTCCCATCATTCTCTTCAAGTCTATTATCATCTTCTCTTCTCTTCTCTTCTCTTCTCTTCTCTTCTCTTCTCTTCTCTTCTCTTCTCTTCTCTTCTCTTCTCTTCTCTTCTCTTCTCTTCTCTTCTCTTCTCTTCTCTTCTCTGTTATATAAGTGACTGCTGAACACCCACCTGAAGGTCTTGTTGAATGTGACTGCAGGACATTATGCAACTGCTTTCCTCTGTAAAATCAACCTTTTGAGAAGCACACACACACACACACACACACACATGACCAGATCACATGACCAGCTGTGATATGCAAGTTAATAAACAAATGTTTCACACTTAATTACATTGAACTCAGTCGATTTGTGTCAAGTAAGAAGCTCTTCCTGCCTTATTGGTTGTTTAGAAAGGTAAATGAGAAATATGCATTTATTATAGTGCACTTTTATCTGTGATGCCGTCTCATCAGATAAAGTCTCAACAGATAAAATATTGTCCTTCTGAATAATCATTTTGTGCTTTAATGTGTGTTTGTGCCCAGACGTGTTGTATCAAGAGTACCGCGACACCTCTAAGCAGCAGGAGATCGAGCAGCGTCGACAGAGAGATGGGCTTCCGGCTGCGGGGTCAGGGGTCACGGCTGCGCCTGCATTGCAGCTGCAGTTGAGGAACAGCACGCATTCACTGAGCCTCTGGCAAAACCTGGATATCGTGAAGGAAAGTGGACACCTGCAGACACTGGAGCCAAAGGAGATTATACTGCAGGAGGTGCGACACATGCTTCGGTGTATAAAAATACCACATATACTACCGTTCAAAAGTCTATTTATTTGAAGAGAAATGGTGGCAGGTGGAGCTGGGGGAGGTGGAGGGGTTCAGAGTCACTCTGATGGCGCACCGCAGGACTAGAGTTCAGCGGACACTGAATCAGACTATTTAAATGTTGAATTGACAGCAAAAAACTCAGCAATAGCAGTACACCTCGAATGAACGTCTCTCTGTCTCTTTCTGTAGGCCATGTTTGAACTGGTGACTTCTGAGGCGTCGTACTACAAAAGCCTGGAGCTGCTGGAGACACACTTTCTGCGCAACCCTCTGCTTGTCAACACTTTGAGTCAGTCTGACATGCACTTCCTGTTCTCAAACATTGAGGACATCATGAAGGCAAGCGAGAGGTGTGTGTTTGTGAGGGAATGTATGCGGTTGGTGTTCAATTTCATACGCTTGTGATTACCCATTGTCAGTCTTTTCATATTCAAGGCTTTTATTTCATGAAGGAGGCCAAACAGGACAATAGTGTTTTGAACATTTACCTAGAACACAGTGGCCTTTTCTTTTTATAAAATGCATCAGTTATAAATGGCTGCATGAGTTCAATTTTAGCAAATAATTATGTAATCTGTGTAATTATGTAATTATATGAAGAGTTCAGATGCAAACGCCTCTAAATGCCATTTGAAATTTTCTTCTAAAATGATCATTTTTTATCAAACTTGTATATTTAAGTTCAGTAATTTCACTTAAATGACAATTAATAGGTAATCTTCATTGCCATTTAAGTGAAATTACTGAACTTAAATATACAAGCTTGATAAAAATGATCATTTTAGAAGAAAATTTCAAATGGCATTTAGAGGCTTTTGCATCTGAACTCTTCATATAATCATAACAAGATTATTAATGTTATATTTAGTATCAAAACATGTCAAAACATATGTAAAAATAAATCAATGGTGAACACAAAAACAGCCCAAAAACATATCAGGAGAAATGTTAAAACTGAATATTTTTAGTAATTTATATGTTCTAAATCAAAATATTTGTTCAAAATATGTTTTAAAATAAAATGTTCTATGAATTTGAAACTGGAAAAATATCAGGAAAAGTCAAGAATATATTCATAATGTATATAATTATCATAATATGATTATCATAATATATAAAATATCTGTAATATAATTAGTAATTCATGTATTAATAGTTTATATATATATATATATATATATATATTGTATATAAATAGTTTATTATTTATTATTATTTTAATTTATATTTTAAATAATATATATATATATATATATATATATATATATATATATATTAATTTATATATTAATAGTTTATTAAGTCCAAAATATATTTTTAAAATACTTAATATTACTTAACTTAATATATATATATATATATATATATATATATTGTATATAAATAATATACCAAAAACAGCAAAAAAAGATATATAATATATTGTAATGTATAACAAATCATAATATTTACTAGAATGTGTATGTTTTGAAATCTATTTTAATTTATTTATTAATAGTTTAATAATTTATGTTAAATCCAAATACAAGTCAATATATATTTTAAAAATACATTTTCTATGTATTTAATATAAATATACACAAAAAACCTGCAAAGAATATGTCAGGAAAATCTGGTTAATATATTAAGAGTATGTGTAAATAGTAAAATATGTCTATTTTGAATATATTCAGTAATTTATATATTATTTGTATATTAATTTATTTATATTTTATAATAAACAATATATTCAAAATATCTTTTAAAAATACATTTTATCTAATTTTTTTTCTATGTGTGCTCACATAATATGACAATAAGACATGCATTTTTAATCCAATAAGTATCTTTCTAATTTGTAGTTGATGTTTCAAACTTGTTTTGCCTCACATAATGCTCAAAGTTAAGTTCATTTCCATTGAAATACGGAACATAAATTTCATTTCAGAAGTGAAACTTCCTTCCATTCACCCAGATACCCTTGCCCACAGGCTAAAATTAAAGAGCTGGAGCGATCAGATGCAGTCATCAGTCAGTCAGCTTTATAGCAGGCAAATCCACCCACTAATGCGATGATTCATGCGACTCTGCCCTTCCAAACCTGCTCTCGTACAGTGTGAAACGTTGGATTACAAGATTGATTTGAGTTTCTTTCTTATATAAGATGTGTTTGTTTGTGCACAGTTGTGCACAGTTAAGCCAAGTTAAAGTTTCTTGTAAAAGAACTGTTTAATTTCTGTAGCCACTAGTGCCAATAAACAAAATATATACACCATTTCCAGTGGACTTTCAAAGTAAGCTTGTTTGAGTTTGTAACAGTTCTCTGTTGACTCTTTAATTTTAAGAAACGAATGTGAGACTGAAGTCACCACAACAGATTTGACATGTACAGTATGTACTTCTCTAGACCTGAAGTAGGCGACACTACGAACACAAAAAGGGTCTCATCCATGATGTCGCTGTCTCACGATGATGACCTCATGCGCCTTTCCTCAGGCTCCTCATGGATCTGGAGCACAGGATCGAAGAGTCCATCCTGATCTCAGACGTGTGCGACATTGTTTATTATCACGCTGTTAACCACTTCCAAGTCTTCATCAGCTACGTCATCAACCAGGCGTACCAGGAGAAGAACTACCGACGGATACTGTAAGAACATTTCGAATTTCTTTTCTAACATTTATAATTTGTCTGATTTATTCAAAGTCGTCATGAAAGAGAAGATGGTCTTTTCTTATACTGTGATGGGGAAAAGTGGCTTCATGAATAAGAAAACCTATAGGGCTGGACTTTTTGTCTTTTGAGAGTATGCGTCTGATTTTGTCCTTTGGGAATGGATTGGATGGTTGTGGTTTGCTATTGGTCGATCACCTGTGAGTCACAGGTTGCCCCGCCCTCATGCCGGTACACATCATCAGAGAGATGACGTGAAAATAGAAGAGCCTATCCAAAATCCTCTCTATAAAAACCCTTAACTCGAATATGTCAGAAGAATGAAACGATCATTTTGAAGCTGACTTTATCCAAAGAAACTTAGTGCATGTTTTAGGGCATGTTTAATTAGATACCGTCTCATTTGCATATCCGTACACTTGTAATAGCTGAACTTGACATCATGACTTTTGCGTAAACATACACGCCACTTTCAAGTCCAGTGGTGTGTTATCTATACGTATTTTTAGCTATTCGCGTGTATGCATGTATGTCTACGCCGTTAAATTTCCGAGTGATTCCGCGTGTACGTGTCTGAGCGAAACGAAGCAAAATGTAGATCTACATCTGGGGAGCGATATTTTTTTTTTCCTAGGATGGTGGGGAAGACTCATAAATGTTATTAACCCCAGTGACGGCTAGGTTTAGGGACGGGGTTGGGGTTGGTCATAATATATTTATATATCCATTAATGTAACGTTAAGTTAACATTAATGTAACGTTATCCATTAATGTAACGTTAAAAGTCAAAAAGGCGTTGATAATCACGCTGAAAAGCGATTATGCTGTTGATAGCTCGCCAAAAATGGAAATACGAATTGGCGTGTCATACATACGCCATTTCAAAACGATTGTTATTGTTCTGTGATTAGTCAATTGGTGAATGTATGAAGGTGTCTATTAGTTAAAATGTTTACCATATTCACCAATATTTTACAATAATACCATATTCACCATATTTTACAATATTCATTGGTGTTTTGCCTTAACAAGAGTCCATTGGTTGAACAGATTTACTAGAGAAACAATACTGATCAACCAGCTAAATTTGACTGATGAACATCTACTGACTAAATCAATATGCAGATTCAATCTGGTCTGAAATGCTTTCTTTTCTTTGTGCGTATTAAAGGGATAGTTCATTTAGAAATTAATTTTTGGTATGTTTTAGCTTACCTCAAGGGCATCCAAGATAGGTGTCTTTGTTTCCACAGTATTTTCAATTTTGATATTTTTAGGTCAAACCGTTCATGTCTGTCAGTCATATAATGGAGGTCTATGGTCACCACCTCAAAGAGCAGCACAGAGAAGTCCAAATTAAACATGATTTAATGACTCGTAAATGTAAGTACACATTGATGGCCTAAGACACGAAACGAGCGGTTTGTGTGAGAAAACGAACAGTATTTATAACGTTTTTACCTCTTGTAATCACAGCCACGTCCAAGTGATCTGAGGGCGCGGGCGCTTCGGTCTGTGCAAACGCCGGAAGTGATCTAAATATGGTTGTGAAAGAAAATCAACGTTGTCTGTTGATATATCGAAATCGTCTTCCTTTGCCATTTCCTGTATATCTGAATATGTATATATCTTCACAGTGAAAGGTAATGCTTCCGAAATCTCTGTCAAATCTCTGACGACGTACACGATAAATAATAAGATCACTTCCGACACTTTCCAGCGCTTGTCCAGACCGAAGCGCTGTGGTTACAAGAGGTAAAAACGATATAAATACTGTTCGTTTTCTCACACAAACCGCTCGTTTCGTGTCTTAGGCCATCAATGTGCACTTACATTTACGAGTTATTAAATCATGTTTAATTTGGACTTCTTTGTGCATGCTCTTTGACCATAGACCTCCATTATATGACTGATAGACAAGAACGGTTTGACCGAAATATATCAAAATTGAAACTACTGTGTAAACAAAGACACCTACATCTTGGATGCCCTTGAGGTAAGCTAAAACATACCAAAAAATAATTTCAAAGTGAACTATCCCTTTGAGCTTTGGAATGAAAGAGTGTTTCCTTGTGTGTGGCGTGACTGAAGCATTGTACTTGTGACGTTGTATGTAGTCTCTAATTAAACGTGACACCGTGACTTGACTTGTGTGGTGGGTGTGGTCATTCAAGAAACAACAACAAACACGCATCGATGCGTCTCCTGCAACGTTCCCACGATTACTCCTCTTAATGAAATTCCATGACACTGTGTAATTTATTACTAGTTCGCCCAAAAAAAGAAAGATCATTTGCTCCTCCATGTTGTTCCAAACCATATTAGTCTACTGATTGTATTCTGTGGAAGAAGAAAGTGTTTTTACAACATGTAGATTCTCTGATAGCTTTGTGCGAGTTTATTGATCGTGCATGTGTAAATGAGAGTGACAGTTGTGTGTGTTTGCTGTGTAAATCATCAAGTCTGCATGCATGTTGGCCAGCTGTCTACCTGGATCCTCGCCTGAGGCTTCAGTCCTCGCTGTCTTGTGATGATGTATTGTGTGAAGGTTTGTGTAGCTGCTTTCATTTGTGTTTGTAAGCCATGTAAAGCTCATGGGACTTTCTGCCCACAGGCCTGGGGAGTTTTAGTTCTTTTCATTCTTGTTAAGATTAGGTTAAATCCAGCCTGTGTGCGTGTGTGTGTGTGTGTGTGTGTGTGTGTGTGTGTGTGTGTGTGTGTGTGTGTTCGCATTACGGCAAAAACAACAGCTAGATTGTGCACCAGAAACGGGCATGTTTTGTAGGTTTTAAACCACACAGGTTCATAAAGTCTAACCTCATACACCGTCTTCCTGCTTTTGTGTTCATTGTGCCCTCTTTTTCATTGTGTTTCCCTAGAGGCAATATCATACTAAATAGCCTACTAATTTATTTTACAACGATTAAGCCTATTTTTATCTTTAAGCAATATGGAATAATAGTTTGTTATTATTATAAATGCTGTTATAAACTCATTTTCTCATGCATAACCGATCTGCATTGCTAAACTTGATTCATAGGCCACCTGCTGGACAACAGGCTAAACTGCGTGTATATCTGTCACAAATCTAGTGAAATATTAGGCTGTTTGTTAATATCATACTAGCATGCTGCTATCTCTGCATTGTGCTATCCAAAGTTTCTGTATGCAAATAGGGATCTAGTACTTTTTGGAAAAATAAGAATTTATAGTAATGTATCCCACAATTCAATGCGTGTCAGACTTGACCCTCCATTTGAACTGTGCTAAAAGAAATTAAATTTAAGTCACAAATGAGAGGGTTTTGTTTTTCAATAGTGGGCAACATGCCATATTTGTGCTAGATGCTAGAAGTCAGCCTCAGGCCATTGAACGGGACACTTGCTGGAACTGAATTGTGCATTTATGCAAATGATCTTAGTGTAAAGAGCATATACTGTCTGATTCCTTGGGTGTTTCACTTTTGGTTGTGGACTGTGAAAGTGGCTGAATATGACTCTTCGTTCATGTCAAGATCTATGATTATGAGAAACCGTCAGCAGCTTCATCTGGCAGACCACAGTTTAACAGAAACATGTTGTGGCTCAGGAGAAAATGAGTCTTTTACAATGACACACCTCTCCAGACAAGCCTTGTGTTACAGTTGTGAAAGTAGTGATGCATCAAGTTGTTAGCTTTAGTGGTTTGTTCAAATCAAGCAAGTAACTTTACATTTTTTAAATAATATTTCAGCAGTAAAGATGTGTGATTAGAATCAGAACAAGTGCGATTCAGGAATGTTTTAATTGATTCTTTTCAATGAATTGGGAAATAATGACTCTTTTGAATCATTTCTTTTGAATGACTCTTAACTCTTGAATGGTCTTTTGATATACACAGTAACACTTTACAATACGGGTGCACTAATATACATTAATTCATGCTTAACTAAATGCACAGATAAACATGAGTTAATGTAAAACTAATGAAGAAACCATTAATTAATGATTACTGCATCAGCAACTAATAAAGAGTCTATATGATTAATAGATTAAGTAATACATGAATTGCTATTAAGTCAATGTGTAATTGTGTATTAATTCCTTAATAACATATTTTATTAACTAAAAGTGTAAATTAATGTGTTAATTACTACAATTAGTCAAAGCTATGCACTTCAACTTCCAGTTGTCTGCTTTAATTAATCATTAGCTTATGATTTGCAAAGGTATCATTATGTTATGACTTTACTTGTTGGGGCACATCATTATTAACTAGTCATTTAGTAATTGTAATAATTCGCACATGAATTTGCACTAATAATGAAGAAATTAATCATGTATTAATGCATATTAGTGTACCTGTCATATTATCTGTAAGTTGAAATATAAGACTTTGGCTCATTCTGGTAATTAACATATATTAATTAACACTATTAGTTAAAAAATAGTTATTATGTAATTAATCCACAATTAAATATTAAATTAATAACAATTCATGTATGAACATGAACCGTATAGACTCTTAATTAGTTCCTAATGTGGTAATCATTAATGAATAGCTTAAATAATCATTAGTTACACATTAATTCAGTATTATTTGTGCATTAGTTAAGCATTTTAATGCTTATTAGTGCATCCGTATTGTAAAGTGTTATCATATACACTCTTAAAAATAAAGCATCTGTGGCATCAAGGGTACGATGAAGAACCTTTAACATACCTTACCGTTGCACAAAAAGTTGTTTATAGTGAATTTAAAAAAAGTTATTTTAAGAACTGTTCACTGGAAGATACTTGGGGAACCAAAAAGGGTTTTTCTATAGGAGGATCTTTGTACGCATGCACGAGGGGTTGTGTCGCAACAAAACAAACAGTATGGCGGGCTGTAAAGACGTGACGAGCACTTTCTAGAGAGTTAGCGGGATAAATAAATTTTTTAATTTTTTTTTACCTTTATCAGGCCCCCAACGAGCTTTACAATCGACCACACAGCAAGAGTGAACCATCCTCTTCTCTAAATCCTCCTCCAAATGCACAAAACAATCAAATTACAGGTATCTAGCAGCGCAGTCTCATCCAAAGACGTCATATAACTGACGTCTTGGGACGTCTTTTGACCATACGTCAATATTCGCCTTTTTAGGGCCCCCTTAAACATCGGTAGATGAGGTTATGGGATCCTAACCCTACCCTAGACCTAAACCTAACCCGTCAGCTAACTGATGTTAAAGGTAAAGCGTCAGTTGTATGACGGCCCGGGATCACCATCTACCGACGTTTAAGGGGGCCCTAAAAAGGCGGATATTGACATATGGTCAAAAGACGTCACAAGACGTCAGTTATATGACTTTTTTGGGATGAGACTGTGTTATATCTAGCGGTGTTTCCTCCCACACGATTCCCATGATGCAACGCAAGAAACATAAACAATGACGTCACAAAAGATCCGCCTACGTAAATGGGATCAGCGCAGTCTCATCCCAAGACATCATATAACTGACGTCTTGGGATGTCTTTTGACCATACGTCAACATCCGCCGTTTTAGGGTACCCTTTAATGTCGGTTAGATGACGTTATCGGATCCTAACCCTACCCCAGACCTAAACCTACCCCGTCACCTAATTTACGTTAAAGTGTACCCTAAAACGGCGGATGTTGATGTATGGTTAAAAGACGTCAGTTATATGACGTCTTGGGATGAGACTGTGTTAATGGGATCGCTGTGAAAACCCTTTTTGGGAACTTTTTTTGTTGTTTTTGTAACTTCACCTGCCTCAAACGCATGCTTTCTTAAAAATTATTTTATGTTGTATTTTGGCAGAATGCGGTGAGGTAATGTAACATTATTACCTTATCCCTTATTTTTGAACAAATCTCAACAACAAAGCGTAGCTTCTATTTTACCGAGTTGTGCCTTTTTTGAGTAGTTGTTTTGTTGTGTTTGTAGTCACACCAACTCATTTTGTCTATATTTACGTGACGTCAACAAACACAACTGTACATAAATGTCAGGAGTGTGTCTGCATATCTTTCAGACAAGAAAACGCTCTTTTCCGAGAGAAAATATCCATCTTGGAGAATCAGCCGAAAGTGAAGGGCCTCTCGTTCACCTCCTTCCTCATCCTCCCCTTCCAGCGAATCACACGGCTCAAGCTACTTGTTCAGGTGAGCGTCAGCCAATCAGACGTCTCGAATAACTTGCGTAGGACTGAATAAGCCAATCAAATGTCTCAGAATCTGTCTCAGAAATCTGGTACTGTTTACAAATTTGAAACTCCACGAATATTGTAAATCGCTGCGAATGAATATCGATAGTTCATTTGTACATTGTTTATTGCTAATGCAGTTATCGAGCAGTGTGTTGGTAAATGTGATCTATAGACCATTTCGCAAGATGTAAACAACACTGGTCCAGAAACCACTTCCTGTTTCAGTTTGTAACTGTTTTCTTTATTTCACATGTAAAGAAAAAATCTTAGATGTTTGTTTAACTTTTTGATTCAGTTTTAAATGTTCTGTTGGTTGTATTTTATCCCAGCTTTTATGTAGTGTTAAAAAACTGAAACAGGAAGTGCTTCTGGACCAGTTTTGTTTACATCTTGCAAAATGGTCTATATCAAAACGGCTTCTTTGTGTTCCAGAATATTCTGAAGAAGGTGGAGGAAAATTCTGACAGAGAAAAGACGGCCATATTGGCACACCAGGAGTTGGAAAGGGTAAGTGTGTTTTGTTTTCAGGGTGTGGTAATGAACCTTGTCATTATGTTTCATTGTCTCAGGACTTTCACCTGTCGAGCACGCCTTGCCCTGTTGTCCACGTTCCCATGGTTACCGCGCCACACCTCTCGTAGCCGCAGAAACACCCTCAACATGACTTTGAATGATGCTAATTGTTTTCCTTTACATATCTTAAAGCGATTATCGCTGGGATCATGTGATCTTGGAATTAAACTATTCAAGATCACAAACTCAAATGATTTGTTTTATGGTTTCTATCATTTATCAATGTGGGGTTTTGCTGTGGTTGTTTGGTAGTCCATCTCTGAATTTATTCGCAACAATATGCTTTTGCAAAGTACTTCACATCAAAAAGTGACCACTTGATATGATAAAATGGCATACAATAATTAGAAATACAATACATGCAAAGGTTTCTGACTAACTTTAAGTGTTAAGGCTGCTGTCATTTGGTTTGTCGTCTAATCATATGGATCAGATATGAACCGAGACTCTCGAGCAGATATTATTCAATATAAACCTGCTGAATGTCCCAGAGGTCATCTGTGGTTTGTGCATTTTTAAAGATTAGTTAAATCTTTGCAAGTAAACAGCTTATACTTGAACTCCTAGTTGGGGTGAAACTTGTAAGTGTTATTTAGTCAAACTTGTTCTTGTGTGTGGGAGTTTGTTATTTTAACAGTGATGAGAACATTTCTGAGGAAATAGTAAAACCTGATGAACTGGAGATGAAATGGGCTAAATAATGTTGTTTTTTCTTATGGATCAATACCTGTTTTATTTTAAGGTTATGTGAGTATTTGAGTTTGTGTGGAGTACTTATAATTGGCTCATGTTAAAATAGAAGTGAATAGGAAATCCCCACAGAGATATAAATGTAGGTGTGTGTGTCGTTCTCAGATTGTGAAGGAGTGCAATGAAGGTGTGAGGAAGATGAGTCGCACTGAGGAGCTGATCAGCATCGAGAAAACGCTTGAATTCAAGTCAAAGGTACACACAAAAGTCACATGATTCATTGTGAAGATGTTGTCAAAGTTCTGTTCACCCAAACATGCAAACAAATTAAATGTTGACTAGATACTAAGTATCAAAAATAAAAATATAAAACCTTTAAAGAGTAACACCACACACTAAAATCCAAGTTTTCTGAAGCCATAAAATGTTTATAAGACTTTTCAAAGTAAATAAAACAGATCATTGGAGCAGGTTTTACAAGAAAATACTATTGCAGACTAAAAATGTCCCATTTCTATGTAATTATTTGTGTAATTTACTAGCATTTTTAAGAGAATATTGTTTCAAACTAAATCCTACACCAAATTTATGTTTCAGTGTAGTATTTCTAATGTTTGTAATCATCTAGTTTTATTGTACATTATTCCAGAATTATTCTCTGTGATTTGCTTTCATGATAATCAAATGTAAAGAGTTTTATTTCTAAAAACTGTTTAGCATGTACGCTAGTAATGGGGGCAAATAATAAGTAAAAAGAAATTGATAACCACTAACAAGGCTCAATGTAGCCCCACACTAACACAGTAACATAATGAGGGTTAACATAACAGAAATCGCCACTTAAAGGAGTAGTTCACTTTTTTTAGTTCACAAAAAAAACAACCTTTGCTGATAATTTACTCGCCCCCATGTCATCCAAGATGGCCATGTCTTTCTTTCTTCAGTTGAAAAGAAATGAAGGTTTTTGATGAAAACATTCCAGGATTTTTCTCCATATAATGGACTTCAATGGGAACCAAACGGTTCAGGGTCCAAATGAGAGTTTCAGTGCAGCTTCAAAGGGCTTTAAACGACACCAGACGATGAATAAGGGTCTTATCTAGGACCTTTCAAGTCACGACTCGAAAAAAGATTTGTTCATTTTGATGATCGAGTTTGAACAGGAGAGTCACGAACGCTCATCAGTGATCACAGAACAGAGCATGTCGAGCATTTGAGCTTATAAAACTTGATTTTTTTTATTTATTTTTTAAATTAGCGATCATTTCGCTAGATAAGACCCTTATTCATCGTCTGGTGTCGTTTAAAGCTCTTTGAAGCTCCACTGAAACTCTCATTTGAACCCTGAACCATTTGGTTCCCATTGAAGTCCATTATATGGAGAAAATCCTGGAATGTTTTCATCAAAAACCTTCATTTCTTGAAATACTCCTTTAAGTAGCGATTTCTCTCTACTTATTATATGCCCCCATATACTAGCATTATAATCTTACAGTTTTTACAGATAAAACTCACACAAACAAATCTCAGAGAACGTTTGACTAGGTTCCAATGTTTTATTAGACCAAAGGTTCATTTTGCGCAGGAGTTCTCATTTAATAGAGAATTGGACCCTAAACTAAAGTGTGACCAAAAATTGTGTTAATTGTTGCAGGAGTCCAAGTGTTCACTCATGTCTTCATAAGCCCATAACGAGCAGTGTGCTTCTCCTGTTTTCAGTCAGTGCCGGTGATTTCTCACTCTCGCTGGCTGCTGAAGAAGGGTGAGGTGCAGCAGATGTCTGGACCCAAGAGCACTCGGACCATGCGCAGCCGCAAGCTCTACCACCCCATTTACCTGTTCCTGTTCAATAACCTGCTGCTCATCACCAAACGCAGCTCCAGGTCCGTGTGACATCATCAGCTCAACCTCCTCCGTCACGATCTCATCAGTCTATGAGTCTATTTGGATTTAGATACAATACAATTTACTGACACCAAAGGAGATGATATTTGACCCAAATATGGCATCATTTGAAACATGTGGGGATAAACTCACAGATTGTCAAAAGATGACTGCTGAAATGGATCAAAATGCCTAAATATTGTCTGATTTCCCACATATGCATGTTTATTGGGTCTTCTGTGTTTGTTTTTGCTCTGTTAATGTTTACTGCATGTGTGTGTGTCAGTGGAGAGAAGTACCAGGTCCTGGACTCGTGCACTCGCTCCATGCTGAGGACTGAAGACCTGGAGGACCAGGGTCAGATGTTGGCGTCGGTGTTCGTGTTGAAGCTGCTGGAGAACCAGGAGGACAGGGAAGTCAGCTACATGCTCAAGAGTGAAAGCATGTGAGAACACAGTCCTATGCACTTATCTCAGAGATTACAGCACGTTTGTTTGGTTTGTGCACTAATGGCGCTCTGAATGTTTACAGAAGCGATAAACTGCGCTGGATATACGCTTTGACTCCAAACCGCCGTACGAGATTCCTCTCAACCAGCACTCACCAGCCAGGTACAGCACTTACTGTAAATGCCTGCACTTCAAATGTGTCTTGGCGCTATGTCATGGGTTTATTAAGGAAACATAGCTTGCTGGTGGTTTAGATAAAAGTTCAAGCTGCTAAATGTTAAAAAGGAATTTCTAAGTCTGAAACGGGCATGATTAATTGCATCTCTTCCATGTTTTTGTCCTATTAAGATGTTTCCATTTATGTCTCTTCAAACTAGTTAGCTCCGCCCACAGCAAACTGTCATTGGCCCTAAACCTCCCGATAATACAGGCATTATTTAACTAATTTTTTAATTTTTTTTATTTGTTTACATTATTTTATATAAATAAATAATTTAAAAGTAAAATATGTAATGTGTGTTTTATTTAAAATATAAAATAAATAATATAATAATATTGTAGATAATACTTAATGATAATTTTGTAAAACAAATAATATACAAATAATAATGTATTATTTTTATAATTATCTAAAATAATTAAATAATTTAATTTATAATCTAAAATGAAAAGTAAAATAATAATTAATTTAATATATATAATAAATATAAATTATATTTACTTTATTATCTAAAATACTTAATATAATAATACGATATATTTATCTTTAATATTATAAAATAGTGTGTGTGTGTGTGTGTATATATATATATATATATATATATATATATATATTAGGGCTGTGAAATGATCAATCGTGATTAATTGCATCCAAAATAAAAGTTTGTGTTTACATAATATATGTGTGTGTAGTGTGTATAATTATATTGTACACACATGCATGTATATATTTAAGAAATATTTGCATGTATATATATATATATATATTTTTTTTATATATATATTTTTATATCTTTATATATATATAAAATTAATATTATACATAAATATAAATATTTGATATATTAATATACATGCATATGTGTGTATGTTGTATATATACAAAATAATTATACACACGACACACACATATGTTATGTAAACATAAACATTTATCTTGGATGCAATTAATTATTTCACAGCCCTAATATATATATATATATATATATATATATATATATATATATATATATATATATATATTATCTGTCATGAGTTGAGTTAGTGTGTTAGTGTGTTGTTTATAATATATTTAAAATAATTAATCTAATAATAAATTATGTCCTATAATATTTAATTACATTTTTATTTTAATCTGTAAATTAAAAATTTGAATCTATAAAATTATAAAATAATGAATGTAATAATAAATATGAGATATAATATTACATGTAAAATATCAAATTAAAAATGTAATAATTATTAAAAAAATATGTTGTTTATAATATAAAATAATGTAGCTATAGCATAATATAACATAGATTTTTATATATTTTAAAATAATGTAATAAAATAATATTTGTTATTTTATTTGAATCTGTCGTGAGTAGAATGAGTGTGCTTCTTTGTATCTGTGTACGGTATGATTAATAGTTTTTGCTGGTGCTCGTCAGATTCTCCGCAGGTTCAGTGTATCCAGTCGTACTCCTCTCAGGAACCGGATGAGCTCTCTGTGGAAATGGCTGATGTGCTTCACATTCTGGAGTGTACAGATGATGGTAAGAAATCACAAACACATCCAAACACACTCGGCGCCCTGAATAAATCTGTCAATGTTTACGTGTAGGTCTTACATAAAAGTCTGTCAATAAGCCATGCAGCTTCATTGGCCTCTCCTGTTTTTGGCGAGACCAGGTCTGCGTCTGTTGAGTCTGATCCTCAGCTTTCAGTCGCAAGAACTCATCTCTCACAAGTACCTTCCTGTCGTCTGTTCTCGTCTCTTTCCCTCAGGCTGGATGTTTGGTGAAAGGTTGCACGATGGAGAGAGAGGATGGTTCCCCACGCGCGTGGTGGAGAAGATCCTGAGCGAAGAAATTCGGGCTCAGAACCTCAAAGAGTGTCAGCGTATCCAGCAGGCTCAGGAAGGGGCGCAGGGGTCCCGGGCCGCCTCCAGGGGGCGCCGGCCAGCCAAAAGCCCCCAGTACACTCCCACCTGGACTGACCTGTAGAAATGACATCACGTAACCACCACCATCCGTTCTCCTGATTCCTGACCCGGAAGCGACGTCTCCTCGATGTACGGTGGACTGATAGTCATTCTGTGTCCAGTGTTTTATTGAGTCACAACTGAGGACTCGACAGGGTCGTGGAACAGATCTTGCACTATAAGCACTTGTGTTTTTGAATCGCTGCTTCCATACAGTCCTGACGCGCTGTTAGCATGAAGGATTTCAACTTCCGCAATCACTAGCGGGTCGGGGGACCACTTTCCTGACGTCGAAACGCATACGAGCTGAAGGAAAAAGCGCAAATGCTACGTCAGGACTTCTGTAAAGTCATAATGCTTCTCTTGAAAAGGAATGTATTAATGTGCATGGTCACACCTTTTACTGACAATACAGGTTTGTGTTTTTAAACTAACCTCTGAGGACGAAGAGGATGTACTGTGTGTGCCTCTCATCCACTTGAAGAACAACAAAAAAAGAAAAAATGAGCGAGAAAATGAACAAAGTTAATCAAATCTGGAGTTTTAAATGCGATTTTTTTCATGTCCTTAAACGTGAAACATGGAAGTAAATATGCTGATGAAGAACACTGAGGCGGGTTTTGCACGTGCTGCAGGAAAGTGTGGGTATAATCACACACACACACACACACACACACACACTAAACAATGTTTTTCCTAAGCAAACACACTACACACACACACTCGAGAGTAATCTTGTTAAACCAGTCGGACACCATGCCCTAACCAGATGCGACACAGGAAAGTTTCAGCAACATTTGTTCACACTGAAAGCGAAAATGCTCAGTGACGTCAAGTGACGCAGTGATGTTTAATATCAACCAATTTTGTTTGCCCTGTTTGTCAACTCTTGAAAGCACAAAAAAAAACAACATTATATATATTGCAACGTCATCCACAATTATCAAGAGTCATTTTACAATATATTTTATTTCAGAAGACCTTTAATAGATGTGTTTTCGGGATACAATCTTTTTTTGAGATATCGGGCCTTGGTCCACAAATCAAAGGCTGCATCCAAAATCGCATATAGATAGTGAAACACAATATGTGACAAAAGAAGTATGCTAAATTCGATATTCATAAAAATGTAGACAAAATATGACCCGATACGGGTCATCTTTTTGTCTACATTTTTATGACCTCCTACTTCCGGAGATATTTTGCATGTGCATGCGAGCATAGATATCCATAATAAAGGCTAGATGTCTCATCTGCGCTGCTGGCCAATGGAGGTTGACGTCCGCGCCTGGCGGCCATCTTGTCACAGGCAGCTCGCTCACTCGGAACATTGTGTTTCAATGGTGAATGTACTTTTTAAATAACCATAACTTGCTCAATTTTCGTTTTTCAAACGGTTTGGTTTGTTGTAAACGTCAGAGATGTAGTTATGACACTGCATACTTATGAATAATAAGTGTATAAATAAATAAATAATCTAGAATTATAGCCACGTTACTGACGTTTGTAAGAAACCAAACCGTTTGTAAATCCTTTAAGATTTCAACGAGATTAGAGTATTTGTATTTGTGCTGATCACTCATCATGACAAGATGGCCGCCGGTGATGACGAAAGAAACTCCGCCGTTAGACAGCTAGTCTTTATTGTGGATATCTATGCATACGATGGAGACTTTACTATCCCATGAGGCCACAGGAGAGGATTTGTGAATAGAGTGCTGAAGTGATGACGTCACTTTGTAGGACAACTCGGAAGCTAGCAGTGCATGGTCTCCCTCCATTGAAAAGATATGCATTTTCCCCATAGACTTTTGGAAAATTGCAAAAAATAAGATCTGTGTTTAACAAAGTGTTGTGACCCTTACACATTTTGTCTATCAAGATAATCTTTACAAGTTAATCTAAAATGTATATTTTGAAGCCTATTTAAAGTAAAAAAAACAAGCAGACACAATAAAGTAAAAAAAAACCACACAAGCAGGTTATAACTGTGTGTTTTATGTCATAGATCAAAATGTGAAAACATTTAGAGGCTTTGTTCACCACTGACCTTATTTCAGGCGATTTAGCAAAAACCCATTCAAAAATCCCGTAGACATAGAGAGAGGGAAACGGTAGCGCTAAAATGCTAACTCACTTCTGCGTTTCGGCCTACAAAGTGACGTCATAACTTCAGCACTGACAGTGAAGCGATAGTAACTGACACTGGGTCACATGATAATGACAACACAGCAAAGTACGTCCAGATGACATTCACACTGTATAAAGTGGACTATTTTAGCGGTCGCAAAGTAATTACTTATTGAAAATAAGTACCTACTCGAATGAGGATGCGATTTTGGACACATTCCTTATGAAAATAATATGAATTTAGAAAATATTATATGCAATAGGCTCTATGCACAGCTCCACTACTTCCTGAACTTCAGCCAGCTCCTTGTTTCCTGTCTGGCATTATTGGACACATTGATTAATTCAGGTGTGTTTGATTATTGTTGCCGTGACTACTGAGGTCAAGCACACCTGAATTAATCAAATTGTCCAATAATGGTATACAGGAAACAAGGAGCTGGCTGAAGTTCAGGAAGTAGTGCAGTTGTGCATAGAGCCTAATGGACGTGCTAACAAGATGGCTGCCAAGTGAGCTGACTTTCTTTAAAGGGATAGTTCACACACAAATTAAAATTTTCATCCGCATTTCAAACCTAAAAAAATTGTATTTCTACACCCGAAACGAGATTTAAAGCACTGTTTTTTTCCGCCAGTATGACGCTTGTTATAGCTAGTGAGGGCAAAGACATTATTTTGCGTAGTACTAGTATAATTGCTTTTGTCGCCTTATTATGTCGCATCTGGTTCGAACACGGTTTGACAATCTTTTTCAAGAGAGAATGTAACTTCCATGAGAGATGAATCTTGCTGCTCTGCTGGAGTAGACGTGTTTATAAGTTGTGTGCATGTTCATATGAAAACATGTGGTGAAGAGATATTGCCAAATAATTGTCCCATTTCATATTGTAAAAAGATAATTTATTGTTAATGAAAATACATCTTGAATGTTGAGACTTGTCACCCTTTCTCAACTCATCTAATAAATGACAAACACCCACTTTGTGTCTTTCTTGGATGTTTTTTTTTTCCTCTTGATTTTATCCATCAAGGATTCTTTGAATGATGAAGTTCTCAGTTGTTGTGATGGTATCCTAAAAGGCATGTTGTTGAGACGTTGAGACGTTATAGTTGAATATTCTTTAATATTCTTGTAAAGAAAAATTTATAAGAAAGTTTTTAATGTAGGCTAGTGTGCTTGTTCACAACATATAACCAGGAATGTGTTCATGTTGATTTTAATAGGATTGTAAACTTATTACTATAGTCTTATAGTTTCACCACACAAGCTGTTTCCTGGAGCTGAGGCTTTGCAGAAAACACCAGCTGCAGAAACAACACCACTTCCTCTTTCCCAGCTCTTCACACACATCTTGTACTTTGAAAGACATTGTCAAGAGCTCATATATTATCCAAGGAGAATTTAGGATGGAGTGGTCTTGAAATGTGAGTATCGGCCTGAGACCCTATAAAAATATACAGCACTATTTCACTTACGCACTCTATACTGAAATCGATGGATTCCATTTATTGGTCTAATAAACTGTATAGAAATCTAAATTTTATAGCACTAAAAAAAGTTTCTATTATTTTGATCCTTGTATTACTGTAACATTCCCATTTTTTTGGGATGGTTCTCATTGCAGAACATGAAATCCAAGGGGAGGAGTCGGATCCAGATCCAACTCCTCCCACCTTACATACACCTAAACCTACCCAACTCCGCCCCCGAACTCTAAACCCACCCCTAATCCCAAAAACCCAACCCTAATCCTCCCCGTGGATCTCATGTAGGCTACTGTATTGAGGTGCTACTGACTTTATTGGTTTGAGATCATAGACTGTAAAAAAATGAGATGTTTTTCTGACATCTAGCGGTGAGAGAATGTAAATGCAGCTGTGAGTTTTGTGCAATGCGTGTCTAAACAATTAGCCTACAGTTTTTCTCAGATCAGAAAGGAAATTCTCAAAACTACTTGTTCAACCACCACATCATATAGTCAGCTGGGCACATCTAACACAGTCTCATCCCAAGACGTCATATAACTGACGTCTTGGGACTTCTTTCGACCATACGTCAACATCTGCCGTTTTAGGGTACCCTTTAACGTCAGTCACCTGACGATCCTGGGACGTCATACAACTGCATGACGCTTTAACTTTAACGTCAGTTAGGTGACGGGGTAGGTTTAGGGCTGGGGTAGGGTTTAGGGTACGGCGGATGTTGACGTACGGTCAAAAGACGTCCCAATTGTCAGTTTTATGACGTCTTGGCATATCATAAAAGCAGTTTACAATTCTTTTAAACAAGTTGCGATTGCAACACACTCTGATTTCATGTTTCTGAGGGTTTACAACAATGTAGACACTATTAGTAATAGCCCATAGAATATAGCCTTATTAATCCAGAAGTTTTTCCACGTACTGTACGTTAGGCATTTTCTCAAGCGCACGTTATCACGTCATTGGTCACGTCAAGGTACATGAAACGATCGACACGATGATTGCTTAATTTGCAAAGAAATGATTTTCCTTTTTTAACTTTGCGTCTGAATAACATTAGCTGTATTGCCAGCTAAAAATAAGAAGTAGCTCTGCTGAAGCAAACAAAAGTGTCGGATAAGGCTTTTACTCTTAATTCCCGATTGATCAAACGATCGGAAATTGTTATACATTTAAATGTGTTTGCTGCTTCTGTCTCATTTTTTGATACAGTTTTTTTTACTTACCCTAACCTCAACCCTAAAACAGATAAACTCATTGAAAAGCAACATTTTCTAGAGTTTATGTGCACTGTCTAATTTACAATAAAAAATATTATCAAGTCAAGTCTATTTAGCGCTTAAGTTTAGTTTATTTAGCGCTTTTCACAATACAGATTGTATCAAAGCAGCTTCACAGTGATAACATGAAAGTAGTACAACACAGATCGATTATATTGTTAAATATTAAATATAACCCCAACTAAGCACTATATGGCAAGCCAAAAGCAGGCGACAGTGGCAAGGAACCAAAACTCCATCAGATTGGATGGAGAAAAAACCTTGGGAGAACCCAGGCTCAGTCGGGGGCCAGTTCTCCTCTGGCTTACATTCATATTGTTTATATATAAATATTAACCACCGCCAAATATTATTGCAATCATTAATTTTGCACCCTTATATTCGCAGAAAGTGGCAGGGGGCGATAACTCCCCTCACTCGTCCGCAGAGAGCGCAGAAGAAGAGCTCGACACGGAAGCGCTTCGAGCGGAAGTAGTTTTTTTCTCGGCCCTCGTGTCGCTCTTCCTTTCCGCCTGCTCGAGTGCGCCATACACACACACGCTGCGAAGGTAACGACGAAAAACTGATTTTAAACCCTTTATACCCTTTCCATCCACATCAATATATACTCATCTGGTTGTTAACAGAATCATGTTCATATTTTGACTCGTATATGTCAAGTATCTCGTCAAAACGATGATTTTGTGCGTCTTCTTTTAGCGGTCCATAAGCCCGCTGTGTCTCTCTCCCTAAGAAAAGACCGAGAGTGAACCCGCAGATGTGAATTTTGACATTGTGTTTGTTCTATTGCACAAAGTGTCAAATTTGGATGAGTGATGTTAAATGTATTATTGTGTTAAGCCGTAAAGTTACTGATTGAGAGTAAATTTATGCTGTGTAACGTTATCTTACTTCGGTTAGCATCATATTCATAGTCTGTATGAAGACTTGAGATCGTGATTATCTTTCTTTTAACTTCCAAGTTACATAACGTTATATTTGTTTAAATGGAATAATACATTATGTATTGTATCAATGAAAATTCCCTACACTTTTTCTGTGTAGCACACCCGTATCTTTTAAAAGAGAATTGCGTTATTATGACATTTATTTTTGTTATTTTTTTGTTGAATTCAGCTTCCTTTTTCTCCCTCAATTCATAAAGGATTATTTTCCTACTTTATGATTTGTATGGGTTGATCTGTTAGTTGTGGACACCCTTATGTACATATTAAACATGTGACTTTTCTGATTTGATTGTATAGATGGCTGAAGATTGGGAGGCTGCGCCGGCTGTTGCTGAGACACCAGAGATCAAACTCTTCGGCAAATGGAGCACTGATGATGTGCAGATCAATGACATCTCCCTGCAGGTGTGTTGGACACTTTCACACAGCTGGACATAAACATGTGGTTTTGTAAGGATTGCATATTTGTTTTTTATTTGCCATTAATGCTGTAGTCTTACATATGAACTCATAAATGTATTAGACTAAAATTCTTTTTGTATAGCATTGTACAAAAGGATTTTATGGAATACAGAATTATAAGTGAGTATGGATCTTGAACTCGGGGAGGAATAACACATTCAGAGCACCAAACTGGCCACAAATATACAATTTGTTGCAGATGTTATTTGTATGGCCAAAAAGCAGGATGAAATTCTGATAGCTTAAATTCTAAATCAATGAGATTTTGTTATTACAGACTATTTAATGTATAAAAACATCAGTTGTCATTCTATATCTGTCAATATGTCTTGGTAAGATTTTAAAATGCTTTATGATCAAAGCAATGTAGTTTTAAATGTGGACACAACATAAAACAATGCATCGTTTGTGCATTGAGAGTGACTTACAAAATGTCTTAATATTTTTAACATGATTTTTAAAATAAAAAGTTATGTATGAATCAAGTAAATCAAAGTGGCTTCAGTCCTTTATATGTTGAAATATTAATAACAATATGAAAGTTGTTATAGGGATGGGCAGCGATTAATCGCATCCAAAATAAAAGTTTGTGTTTACATAATATGTGTGTGTAATTAATTTGTATATATAAATACCCACACATGCATGTATATATTTAAGAAATATGTGCATTTATATATTTTATATATGTTTATTCACAATTAATATTATATTTAAATATAAATATATTAATAACACATTTCCCTTAAATATATACATGCATGTGTGGGTATATATATATATATATATACAAATTAATTATACACACACATATATTATGTAAACACAAACTTTTATTTTGGATGCGATTAATCGTTGCCCATCCCTAGTTTATTATATGAAAAATCTTTTAAGTATTTCACAGCAAAACTATCACTCAACGCATGTCTCTCTCTTTCTATAGGATTACATTGCCGTGAAGGAGAAATATGCCAAATACCTCCCCCATTCCAGCGGCAGATACGCAGCCAAGCGTTTCCGCAAGGCTCAGTGTCCCATTGTGGAGCGCGTCACTAACTCCATGATGATGCACGGACGCAACAATGGCAAGAAACTCCTGACCGTCCGCATCGTGAAACACGCCTTTGAGATCATCCACCTGCTCACTGGCGAGGTCAGACTTTTACACACTTATTCACGCTCAGTTGCCTTGTTTTGTCATTGCAAAGTATACGGCCTGTTTAAATATATTCCAGAATGAACATTTGATCATTGTTTGTTAGATCTTAATAATCTGTATTAATAACTGACCATTTCTATTACGTTTGCAGAATCCTCTGCAGATTCTGGTGAACGCCATCATCAACAGCGGCCCTCGTGAAGACTCCACTCGTATTGGACGTGCTGGAACCGTGAGGAGACAGGCTGTTGACGTGTCTCCCCTGCGCAGGGTCAACCAGGTCTGATTTTTTTGGAGTGTCGTTTTGAGAGAACTTGCTAAATGTGTATCTGGCTATTTAAAGTTTCTTTAGGGGAAACTTGTTCATTCTTAGTGTTTTGGTGGCTAGAAAATGCAAACGTTTTTGAAAATGGTGCACAAATCCATTTTTGTGGATACATATATAATATTTAGCATAAATCATGTGGTTATTGGTTAACTAATTTATTTTTTGTAGTGATGTACACTTTAAAATAGTTCCAAAAGGGTGTTTTTACATTAATGCCATTGGATATGGTGAATAACTGTTTTTAGTTCCCCAAAGAACCGTTCAGTGAACAGGAACCCCTTTTTTTCTTTGTGTGAAGAACATTTTAATAATCTAAAGAACCTTTTGTGTGATGTAAAGGTTCCATAGATGCTAAATGTTCTTCATAGAATCATATATGCCAGTAAATAATTTTTTAAGAGTGCGTATCAGAGACACCAGGAATGAAGTTATTTTAAGTTAAAAATAAGTTATTGTGGGTTGCATGTTGACTTTTAAGGGACTTGTCATAAGTTAGGATGCTTTTGGTTACTCAAAACACTTCATTAGGCCTTTGCGATTTGGTCATTCACAGAAGTGGCCGGGTAAGATATGACCCTTATGTGAAAGTGGTCACTTATTGTCTGTTGATGTTATGATTTTAGGCCATCTGGCTGCTCTGCACTGGTGCAAGAGAAGCTGCTTTCAGGAACATCAAGACTATCGCAGAGTGTCTTGCTGATGAGCTCATCAACGCCGCCAAGGTGAGAGACACTGATTAGATTTTTTATTATCTACACCTATAGAGCATGTACGGTTAATGTACAGTAAATTAATATATGAATCTTGTTTTTGAATTTGTTCTATCATAATGTTATTTTCTGTTTGTATTGCAGGGTTCATCCAACTCTTATGCCATCAAGAAGAAAGATGAGCTGGAGAGAGTGGCCAAATCTAACCGCTAATCTCCATGTAGAACTTTGGATTACAATAAAAGAAGTGAAATGTATCCATGTCTGGTTGTTTTCATTGCTCTTACTATGATGCAATGCTGATATCTCCTGTATTTAGAGTCGGGTGAACGAGGATGAACTCTTTATGGGCTGTGTGAATTTTTTCTTAGTTGAATTTTGGTAAATGTGTGATTTGCCTCAATCATTTTTCCACCCTAAGTAACATGAGTCAATGCTCTGTGTTATTTAGCAGTTTCTTTGTCTAAAATGACAACTGATTTTCTGTAATATTTCGTGTCTTGTTTTACTTGCACTGCTTTAAAGGGGTAGTTCACTTTGAAATTAATTTCGGTATGTTTTAGCTTACCTCAAGGGCATCCAAGATGTAGGTGTCTTTGTTTCTGCAGTATTTTCAATTTTGATATTTTTAGGTCAAACCGTTCTTGTCTGTCAGTCATATAATGGAGGTCTATGGTCACCACCTCAAAGAGCATGCACAGAGAAGTCCAAATTAAACATTTAATGACTCGTAAATGTAAGTACACATTGATGGCCTAAGACACGAAACGAGCGGTTTGTGCGAGAAAACAAACAGTTTTTATATCGTTTTACTTCTTGTGACCACAGCCATGTCCAAGTGATCTCTCGCGTGTGTACGTCGCAAAACATGAAACATTTTGAATCATGAAAAATTCAACATTCTTGATGTCAAAATCGTTTTTCATTGTGATTTCCTGTTTATCTAAATAAGTTTAGATCTTCACAGTGAACACTGCTGAAATCTGTGATGAGTGACGTACACGCATGAAAGGTCACTTCCAGCACTTGTTCAGACTGAAGCGCCTGCGCCCTCAGATCACTTGGATGTGGCTGTGGTTACAAGAGGTAAAACTATATAAATAATATTTGTTTTCTCACACAAACCGCTCGTTTCGTGTCTTAGGCCATCAATGTGTGCTTACATTTATGAGTCATTAAATCATGTTTAATTTGGACTTCTCTGTGCATGCTCTTTGACCATAGACCTCCATTATATGACTGACAGACAAGAACGGTTTGACCTAAAAATGGAAACTACAGCGGAAACAAATACACATCTTGGATGCCCTTGAGGTAAGCTAAAACATACCAACAATTTATTTCCAAGTGAACTATCTCAAGTTTCTGATCTAAGTAAGCTGCCTTGAGAGAGCACTGAATTAAGTAGTTAAATGTTTATATAAAACTGAATCCCACAGTCACAAGACCCTGAGTCATTTGACATTCCATCCTCTACCCTGCGTGCCTTTCATTAACAAATATATTCTGTAATTAAATTTGTGCTGCTGCTCCACCTTTGCCAGAAAAGGCATCAGGTCGTATCCTCAAGATCTGAAAGTCCTCTTGCTGCATGCTAAAATGAAGCCAGCTGTTATAAAGATCTGTAGTATTGATGTCGGCTGGCATTAAACATGCAAATAGGAAGAACTTGTTGACAATGTAATATATTTGATGTTGAACCCGCATTGATTCTGTACATTAACAATAAATGGTGAGTGGATTGAAAGCATACAGTACATAAACTGAATGAGGTGAATCCAGCACTAAATCAAGGAGTTTAATAATTATTTTGAAAATAGGCGCTTATGGCATTCGGAGAACTCTGCCAGTGATATTTCTCCTCAGTTTCACAAACAAACTGCCGTAGCCTGAATTGAATTATGTTCTAGGGTGGAGTCGCATTTCGATGTTAAAAGGGCAGGGTAAGAGGAAAAGATGATAATGTTAAAATCTGGACCATTCTGACCTGTAAAAGGATTAAGCTGTAGACTGAGACAATCTAAATATGTCTCAACAATTTAGACAAATCCTCTTCTTTTGTCTTCTCCCGTCTGTGGGTAAGTTAAAGTAATCGATTATGCGATGCCATTGGTTTTATTTGTTGTAATAGGATTTCACTTCCATAAGCTTTATCTCTTCAAATAGCAATAATTTACTGTTATTATATAGCTCTTAAAAAGTTTATGTAAATGTCAAGTCATTTTTAGGAATAGTTAGTGACTGTGCTTTAAAGTTTAGGGTGCACTTTAACCCTTTAGCCGTCACCCTTTTTTAAAATGGGGGCTAAAATGCACGATTCACATTTAAATGGTTGTAATTCAAGAATGCTTTGGAATATATACCCAAGTTTTGGTCTTGTTGGGTCTTGAAAACACCCAGCAGATTATGGCTGAAGTGAAACACTTCAAAGGATAAAAGTATGAAAAAGTTATGGAAGTTTAAACTTACTGTAAATCAGATATCTTGTACTATATATTTTTATTTTATATAAGCTATATATTTTACAAAATAGTTTTTACTCTAAAATTACTATAAAATCAAAGCCATATATCTAATCGAGTTATGTTCCAAATTTGAAGTTGATATCACAAAAATGTAAGTTCCCATGAGATTTTATTTAGGCGTAGTACCAAAAATAGCCACCGGGTGCCATTGAATTCCATTGAATTTAGTTGTATACATTCTGCCTTAAAGGGATACTCCACTTTTTTTGGAAATAGGCTCATTTTACCACTCCCCCAGAGTTAAACAGGTGAGTTTTACCGTTTTCGAATGTATTCAGACGATTTTCTGATATTTAGAAGAATATCAGTAACCAGACCGTTTCTGGTCTCATTGATTTCCATAGGAAAAAATATACTATGGATGTCAATGAGACTAGAAAATGTCAGGTTACTGATATTCTTCTAAATATCAGAAAATCGTCTTAATACATCGGAAAACGGTAAAACTCACCTGTTTAACTCTGGAGGAGTGGTAAAATGAGCCTATTTCCAAAAAAAGTGGACTATCCCTTTAATGTTTTTTTTTCTACAATGCAATAAGAAAATAGAAAGCTTCTAATTTAATTCAATTGTGTCTTTGCATACCATCTTCTACACATTTTGCTAATATATTTCTTTTCTTTACAGTTCCTCTCTTCTGTTATACATGTGTATTTCCTTCCATCTCACCCCTGGACTGTCTCAAGTTCCCCACTAGCTGTTCGCCGGGCCAGCTCTGTCTTTCTAGCAAAGCTGTAGGACGGCGAGGTATGCACATGTGTCATGAATGCCGTTCAGTCTGTGACATTTGATTGGAATTACGTGCTTGATTTACTTGCAAACAATTAGAACTTCGAATTCCAGTTACCAGAATTTAGCAAACAAATGTGCATTAGCCAGACATTTTCAACAATGTGCCATCCCCGATAGAACAAGTCTATTTGATGTGATGTTTACATCTGGAAGACTTATTTTTAAGAGTGTTTGCTCATCTATAGCCTAATATACATCTACAAAGTTTCCAGTCAGATGTCAAATAGACGTTTAGATGTCTTTACGATTAAACTGACATCTTCTAAACGTCTATTTGACATCTGACAGGAAACGCCCTATAGACGTATTATAGATAAGCAAACACTCTTAAAAATATGTCTTCAGATAGACTTGTGCTATCTGCTAATTGAGCATGTGGCCGACAGTATGTCTGTGCTTGTTATTATGTGTGTTTTTCTCTGAACAGGGGATCTTCAGGTCACCCTGTATGAAAAGAGCTGTGCTCTTCCTGCCCTGTGTGGATTATCAGGAGAGAAGTTTGCCTTTGGTTTAAACTTTACCTTCACCAGCGACTGCTGTGATACTATGCTCTGCAACGGCGTCTCAGCCGGTTCTGCTGGCGTATGGTCCAGCACTCTGCTCTCGCTTCTTCTGGCATTGCTTTATTCACAGTAAACTCAACTAATGGACTCTATTCCAATAAAATATATAGGCTCACACCACCAACAACAATAGCAAACTTTTGGGGATATCTTGAATAATTAGTTCTGTTAAAGAATAAAGTAATTCCTATAACACTTGGGTTACACTTTATTAGTATTTAGTGTTGAAATTAACATTAACAAAGATTAATAAATGCTGTAGAAGTTCATTATTAGTTCGTGTTAAATATGTAGTGAAATAATAAAACCATTGTAAAGTGTTACGTGCAACACGGACTGTAAATAAAGTGTTACCACCCTTGTGTCTATTTTTATTACAATCCTAACAAGAAGCCTTTACTGTTTTAATCAGCATTGCTGCATTTGACACATGGATAAATTCAACTTAATAAATAACCTTTATTGTGCCTTTAGGCTTGCTTGATTTTTTTTTCTTCTACAGAGTAGAAATGAATGCATTTTTGTAAGTTTTTTTGTAATTAAAGTAAAAGGAATTGGTTTTGTGCATTAACCACGCACTAGTTTTTAAAAAAAGAACATAAAAACAAATACATACAGTTACAACTCAAAGAATTTAACAAGAATAATATAATTATAAACAAAGAGCCAGTTAAAAAAAACAAAGACTGGGCCATGGTATAAGCTATAAGCTAATTTAAAATAAATGAAATTTGAGAGAAAAAAAAAAACAATTATAGAGACCCATTTTATACATTATAAGAAATAAAACAAACTATAAAAAAACAAACTAAATAACATTTCAGGTATTTGAAAAAAAAATATTAAAGTAGTTTAACAGATAAGAATGCAGTTATATATATATATATATATATATATATATATATATATATGTCTGTGTGTGTGTGTGTACATATAAATGTCTGTGTATATATACACTCACCGGCCACTTTATTAGGTACACCTGTCCAACTGCTCGTTAACACTTAATTTCTAAGCAGCCAATCACATGGCGGCAACTCAGTGCATTTAGGCATGTAGACATGGTCAAGACAATCTCCTGCAGTTCAAACCGAGCATCAGTATGGGGAAGAAAGGTGATTTGAGTGACTTTGAAGGTGGCATGATTGTTGGTGCCAGAAGGGCTGGTCTGAGTATTTCAGAAACTGCTAATCTACTGGGATTTTCACGCACAACCATCTCTAGGGTTTACAGAGAATGGTCCGAAAAAGAAAAAACATCCAGTGAGCGGCAGTTCTGTGGGCGGAAATGCCTTGTTGATGCCAGAGGTCAGAGGAGAATGGCCAGACTGGTTCGAGCTGATAGAAGGGCAACAGTGACTCAAATAACCACCCGTTACAACCGAGGTGGGCAGAAGAGCATCTCTGAACGCACAGTACGTCGAACTTTGAGGCAGATGGGCTACAGCAGCAGAAGACCACACCGGGTGCCACTCCTTTCAGCTAAGAACAGGAAACTGAGGCTACAATTTGCACAAGCTCATCGAAATTGGACAATAGAAGATTGGAAAAACGTTGCCTGGTCTGATGAGTCTCGATTTCTGCTGCGACATTCGGATGGTAGGGTCAGAATTTGGCGTCTACAACATGAAAGCATGGATCCATCCTGCATTGTATCAACGGTTCAGGCTGGTGGTGTCATGGTGTGGGGAATATTTTCTTGGCACTCTTTGGGCCCCTTGGTACCAATTGAGCATCGTTGCAACGCCACAGCCTACCTGAGTATTGTTGCTGACCATGTCCATCCCTTTATGACCACAATGTACCCAACTTCTGATGGCTACTTTCAGCAGGATAATGCGCCATGTCATAAAGCTGGAATCATCTCAGACTGGTTTCTTGAACATGACAATGCGTTCGCTGTACTCAAATGGCCTCCACAGTCACCAGATCTCAATCCAATAGAGCATCTTTGGGATGTGGTGGAACAGGAGATTCGCATCATAGATGTGCAGCCGACAAATCTGTGGCAACTGTGTGATGCCATCATGTCAATATGGACCAAACTCCCTGAGGAATGCTTCCAGCACCTTGTTGAATCTGGGTCAATGACGTGACGCTTGCTTTTTCTGTCCGACTGAATTTTTTACCAATTAATAAACATTAAAATTAATAAATTTATAACATGTATGTCTACCACTTCCCTTATACATATGCCCACTCTTATTTCTTTAAAAATAATTGGTTTATTGGCATTTTCTGCCATCTGAAGTGTGAAAACATCATGTGGGGCGACCGTCCGGCCTTGAAATCTGTTTGGACAACTGGTTTTAAATCAAACTAAAATAATTTAAATATAATCCTTACCCTATTTGGCATAATTTTAAACTTGTTTTCCTTTGATTGACAAAGTTATGAAACATTTGTACACACATTTCAATCATAACAAACAAACAAATCTTGTCCGAAGATGTTCATTGTCTGAAATATCATCTGGGGCGACCATCACGAAAATACAAATAAGGGACTTATATTTTGATAATCATCTCAAAGAGGATGTTGCATCAGCCAGCCTCATGGTGAGGGTCCCACAGAGACAACTAGCAGGTGAGTAGTCACTCTCATTTTTACAAACAAATCCTCTTTAAGACTGCTGCAGTGTATACGTCACATTTTGATATCATGTGGGGCGACCAACCTAAAACTGTAAATTATAAGTTTTACACGCAAATCTTTATTTTTAAATTTTTAAATTGTAAATTTGTCAGTGATATTTGGTGAGAAGAAGCTAGCTTGGGTTCTATAGCTAAGCATTAGGCTGTTATACTTGATTAAACTTGAAAATATCATGTGGGGCGACCAAGCATCATGTGGGGTGACCGCCACTGATTGCTTAAATGATAGAAAACACATATTATGTATTTGTAGTTTCTGTATGCAAATGTTTTCATTCATTTTATGCATTTAGTTGTTTTAAATAACTTTCTACATTTCACCACATATTTTTTCTAAATTTCAATAATTTCCATCCTACTTCAGAGAGGACTAAGCTTACTTCTTTTTGATTATTATGTTTTTTATCAGAGAAATGTGTGAATATTAAGCATTCATTCTACTTTTTCCTTCTTTTTTCTAACTCTGTGTATGTTTAAATATACTTTTTTTCTAGATGGCCCCACTAACAAGCAAAGAAAAGACTGCTTGCCACAGGCAGCAGAAAATGCTGTTCAATGTGTCTGCAGAATGCTGCTATGTTCAATTGTTAAATGAAAATAGTAATGAAAATGCAAACACTGTATGTTTAAGTGATTAATGAAATGAAAAGGAAAAAGGAAAATGCTGTTCAATGTTATGTCCAAGCGTTTAATGCATTAGTATTGATAGTATTTTAATATGATGGTTATGTGTCAAATGAAATAGTGAGGAAACTGTTAATGTTATGAAATGTGTCAAATGAAATGGATATGCTGATTCTTCATACAATTTCATTAAATGTGTTTTAAATATCAAAATCATTGAATAGTCTTAATTTCTTGCTGTTTTTCATCATGTGGGGCGACCAATTGTCATGTGGGGTAACCAACCATATTCAATTCTGCAGTAAATTCAAAAAATTACGTCTGTCCATTTTGGTTGGAATATAATTCACTGGTATAACATCAATAAGTGGATACTATATGTACGCATTTTAAATCAGTTTTATGGATTATATGAGTAAAAAAAAATATGTAATTGCTTTATGAGGGTGACACTGCCATTATAGATATAAATGTATTTAACATCATTTGGAATAAATGAAAGGACTCATGAGTATATCTTTCTTAAACAGTTCAATTAATTAATGATACTTCTTAAAATATAACTTATGTAAAGGAAATCTATTAATTTTAAGATAAATTACGGTCGCCCCAAATGACTTTTTTAAGGTCATTGCCCTATTCATTTGAGTTTAAAAGCACTAAAATATCTTTGTTTGAAGTTTTCACACACATGCATGTGTAGACTACACTCCAAATGTTTAGAAAATAGACAAATATATTATTATTTCAAGTATTTTAAAAATGGGCCTCTCAAAGGCCTTATACGTCATTGACCCATCTATGCCACGAAGAATTGAGGCAGTTCTGAAGGCAAAAGGGGGTCCAACCCGTTACTAGCATGGGGTACCTAATAAAGTGGCCGGTGAGTGTATATAAACTTGGCTAGAAAACTAAATAGATTTAGATTTATAAGAAAATACGTGTCTTTTAGATTATTGTCAGAAACACGAGCAACACCAAAGATAAAATAGTTAAATATATTAAGAAAAATAAAGTAACGTAACCTGTGAACGTAACAAGTGACGCGATCGAGGCGCGTGCTCGTGTGTTTTGTCTGAAGACTGAAAAACCAAAAACAACGGTGACGTTTTGTCGAATATCACAGAAAAAAAGAGAAAATATTTTAAAACAGCGGATATCCTATCTCTTTAACGTGTTCGTTCTCTTGTTAGATACTCGAACTTCAGAAATCCCCTCAGAGAATTTCCTGTTTATTCACACCGTATTTTCCTCAGAGGAAGGGACAAAATACACCTTGATCATCGATGAATGGCGTGACAAGTATAAATGTCTGAATGTAAAGTGTTTTCACACAGTTAAATATGTCTGAAAGCGACATTTTAAAAGAACCAGAAAGAGCTTTGAGTATAAATGAAGACGATGGGGATAACGTTACGGGAAACCATGAGGTAAATAAGAAGTATTTAATAACATCTCAGTAATATTGTTTGTTCTTAACTGCGTTAGTAAATTGGACATGTGGTCGTTTTGTTTAATTTTAGATTTTTCTGAGTATATTTGTTCAACATGCTAAAATTGGACTGAGCTACTATGACAGTAGCGATTATACGCTGCATTACATGCTGGACACGATGGACAATGGCCTCCACCTGCTGGATAGAGGTACTCTCTCTCTCTCTCTCTCTCTCTCTCTCTCTCTCTCTCTCTCTCTCTCTCTCTCTCTCTGCTGTATTTACCATAGGTATTTACATTGGTGCACAGCTATCTTGCCGTGTCAGCTGGTTGTATGTGCCAGAATGCATGTATTTGTTCGATTGTCATTGTGTTGGTTTGTTTTTGCTATTAATTATTTTCTGTTTCAGTCATTCAAGAGCTGAGTCCAAATGTCATAATAACAAGTGCCAAACAAGACCACAGCTTGACCCGGTTTATCGAAACACTTGGTAAACTATTACATTTTCTCCAAATCATTATTTTATATCATCAGCAAAGACCATCTCTTGCTTAACAGTCTCTCTTTGTTGGAAAAAAAGTGTCATACTATCAAACTTTTGCTTTAATTTCAGAATTAAACCGTGATTATAAGCCCGAAATCGTCATATTTCCAGTTGCAAACTTTGGTAAGTTTTGACCCATAGCTTTATTTTGCTCTCTATCACAATTCAATGGAAATTTGTATTCTGTGTAACACACACACACACACACACACTCACACAAACAAAAGTTTAGCAGGATGTTCTCCTCTAAAAAAAAAAAATCATTAAAAAAAAAAACTAAATGGTTCGATGTGCATAACGTTTAGATCTGGTCAGTCTTTCCCCAAAATCAGTCAAATACTGTGTATATATACAGCAATAAAAAAATGAATCATTACAAATAGATGTATTGTCAAATACTTCATATGTGTGCATTAAATTTTGCAGCGTTTTACCAGCTTAGTGAAAAATATCTCACAGTAATGGATCCTCTCCCATCCTCTGCAGATCTGGAGGTCAGCAAACAGCGACTTCTCTCCGCACACCTCCGCTTTCTCCCTCCCAACATCACAGAGAGCGAGAAGATCCCGTTTCTCTCCTCCTGCATCCCATTAGACTCAGAGCTGATGGTGAGACATCAGAGATGATTTATGCTGGATAAATGAACAGACATGTCATGGTAATCTTCTGTGTCGTAGGTGAGGTCAATAGGAGGACTGTTGAAGTGTCTGGAGAGGAGAAGTGTCGGCTTAGAACTGGAGAACTGCTTAGGCGTCCCCATATTTCAGTTTCTGATGTACACGCTGTAAGATATTGATATATCAGCCAGTGATTTAATATACAGTTGTTTTAATTTTTCCAGGGATTACAATACAATAGAATACCGTTTTTAGTTCTAAAGCACATTTTAAACTAACCGTAGTTACAAAACACTCAATAAAGTAAACAACAAATAATATATGATACTGTAAGTACTATATACATTTTATGAAGTGCTGGGTAGTAACTGATTATATGCAGTCTGCTGTTCCTTCGGAAAACCTAAAGTAATGTAACGCACTTCATGTTGTTGATAACAAAAAGTGGAATCATTTTTCTTTCTCTTTGTTTTTTCTATCAATATGGTACAGTATTATAAGACTTTAATCAATATTATAAACACGTTAGGTTTACCAAGTACAATTAATTGATTGATTAAAAATCTGTTTTATACACTTTATTTTGCAGGAAAGATGTTGTGTACATCGACAGAGACACATACAGGTTGGTCGTATGGACGGGTCCTTTAATTTGTTCTACTCGTTTGACATTTTAGAGATTAAAACCTGTTTGCCCTTCTTCCTCAGTGCACTACAGATCTTTAAATCTGAGCTGCATCCTTCCGTCTATAAACTCCAGTCAGGAGAGAAAGAGGGATTGAGTCTTTATGGTAAAACATATTCTTTTGTCCACTAACTACAGTTCATTAAATTTTTTAAACTGGGGTGCACAGGGGAGCGGTAGCAAATTGTAGAAAATTGTAGCGAAAAACAGTGTAAAAAATGTAAAAACAAATAAACAATAATAATATATAGATTAAAAAACATAAATAAAAAAATTATTTAAATAAATAATATATATATATATATATATATATATATATATATATAAAATATTTTTTTTAAGTACAGTACTAATAGAGTAGAATTAGTAGAAAATGCAGGAATATAATAATAAAAAAAAAATTTCCAAATAATATTTTACACATATTTATAATATTCATTTTTTAAAGTTTAATTTGGGTCTTTATACATGGAAATATATAGCTGCCTTATAAATGTTAGGATGGGGGTCCCTTGGGATGATATTTAGGGGTTCATTGAAATTCACTGTGTGGTATAAACTTTCTTATGAATTAAGTTATTACTTGGCATCTTAAGTTAAACTTCTAAGCCCAGGCTTCTCTACAAAATGATCTGGCGTCCGAAGTGTTGGGGCATTTCGATCTAAAACACATAAGTGTTAATCCTGTAAGAAAAAGAATGTTAGTTATAACTTAATAATGTCCTCCACACTTGTTTAAAGGAGTAGTTCAATTTAAAAAAAAAAATTTAAGATCTAAGATATCCATGTCTTTCTTTCTTCAGTTGAAAAGAAATTAAGGTTTTTGATGAAAACATTCCAGGATTTTCTCCATATAATGGACTTACATGGGAACCAAACGGTTCAAGGTCCAAAAGACAGTTTCCGTGCAAACTGTTCAAAGGGCTTTAAATGATTCCAGATGTCGAGATTCGCTTGATAAGACCCTTATTCATCATCTGGAATTGTTTAAAGCCCTTTGAACTGTTTGCAGTTTGCACTGAAACTGTCTTTTGGACCTTGAACCGTTTGGTTCCCATTGAGGTCCATTATATGGAGAAAATCCTGGAATGTTTTCATCAAAAACCTAGTAAAGTAACCTGAGTAAATTATCAGCAAAGTTTTTTTTAAAAGTCAACTACTCCTTTAAGTGGGTACTCAGAAAAGTTGAAAATAGTAGTTGCTTTAGTTCAAGGGTTTTTAAAGTCGAAGACAGTGAGACTTTTTGACACTGTACACAATGGCACCTCACCACTCCTCAATTTGTACAAATTTTCAGTAGCGACCAGAATGTGCCAAGAGCGTCGATATAAAGATGTACTTTTCGTATTATTATGTTTATGCAGCGGTTGGTTGTTTAGATCAGTCGGTCAGCACAATGAGAATGGGCTGCTCCAAAACTGTCACAAAATACGTGCAGTAGGAGAGCGATCTTGCTCTGAAGCCAACTTTACGATTTAAAATGATCTGATCGAAAGTAGAGGATCGGAAACATAAAATAACTTGCCTCTTTTTGCTATTTAAAGAACTGTTTCCACTATAATGTATTGATTGAAATTATTAATCAATAATGACTTAATAAATAAAAAAATGACCATTTTTGCAACATGACATGTTGGGGAGGTACCCCACACTTTGAAAAAACCTACTTTAGTTTATGGAAAGTTATCATTTGCAGTTCTGTCATCATTTACACACTCTCATATCATTTACAAACCGTCCACGCAACCCCATAGGAGAAGTCAATGCAAAAAAAATATTGATGCTAACCATGCAATAAAAGTCAATTGGAATAAATGATGACAGAATTTTAATTTCAGCGTGAGCTATTCCTTTAAGAATAGTTTTAGTGCGTTATATTTGTGGGAAAATTTTGTGTGCTTTCTGAAGGTATTCTCAATCGCTGTCGGAGCAAGTTTGGATCTCAGCTTTTACGGTAATGTCCCCATGTTTTATAACAGACTTTATCACATTTAAAAGGTGTCTAAGTCCTTATTGGATGAAATATAGACTTCATTCCCCGTTCGTTTGTTTCAGGCAGTGGTTCCACAGACCAACTTGCGATCTGAACATCCTGAATAGACGCCAGGAAGTGGTCCGTTTCTTCACATCCCCTCGTAACTTTGCTGATCTTGGCACTTTACAGAGTTGCCTGCGGAATATTAAGAACATCTTGGTACAGTTTTCAACATTTTGTCTAATGCTCAATATTTAACAGAGCTAAACAACAACATGTCCCCAAATGAACTGACTGTTAACTTGTCTTTCATAGAGATTGCTGCATAAAATGTCTTTCTCTACTCCGAATGTCACAGTCTGGCAAACTCTATATACAGTAAGGTTAATTAATTAGGTTAATTGATTCCTCCTAAAGAGGTTTGGCTATCCTGCTTTGATTTTTTTTTCCTCCTTGTTTCTCCTTTATAAGACGGTGTACAGTGCATTGTGCATTAGGGACACCATTCGCTCCATGCCCCAATCCATCCAACTTTTCAGGGAAATCAGTGAGAACTTCACCGATGATCTTTTCCACATCGCCTCATACATCAGTAAAGTGGTGAGACATGGAGCAGTGCGTGGTTTTAACCTATGTTCATGTTAAATGAATACTGATTTAATGTAATTGTCCATTGCAGGTGGACTTTGAAGCAAGTTTAGCCGAGAACCGATTCACTGTTAAGTCGGATGTGGACCCTGTGATCGATGAGAGTGAGTGGTTTCCAGTTTTGGTTTTGATTGTGTTGTAGCTGAAGTTGCGGAATATATCAGTGGCTGATATATTTTTCACAGATAATTGGACATTTTTCATATTTTTCAATGTGAATGTAAGTTATTTCCTGATATGATCAGTATTATTTTTCAGCACATCTGTTGGATGTTTTTAATTGATTCCGGATAATTCTTTGATTATTTCTAATTATCAGTGGATAATCCTAGATCTGTGAGTAAGGGCAAGCTCGCACTGCAGGACTGTAAGATTACTTACACAGTTTCTTGCTATCTATTGTGGTCTTGTCGTAGCCGCACGATTACCACAAAACACAATGCTATTGAGGTGCACAAACTGCAAGACTGCATTTGGTCAATAGACAATCCCAACCAACAATGGAAAAAATGCTTTCTCAAATGATTAATAATTTATCTAAAGTAATTTCTAAAATAAAAAAGGTGACTATACCTTTAAAACGATCTGTATTTTGGAAAAGGCCACAAGCACTCAGGTATTTTTTTTCAGTTGTTTGAATCATGAAATTTGTAAAGTTTGCTTCACTTTTATTATATATGTTTTTTTTACTTTTTTTAATTTTATTTTTTATTTATTTATTTATTTATTTTATTTTTGCACCTTAAAATTACAACAAAAAGGACAATGATAATAATTTTTGAATGATAATAATTTGGTTTGAATCATGAAATTTGTAAATTTTTCTTCACTTTTATTATATATGTTTTATGTTTTATATTTTTTATTTATTTATTTTATTTTTGCACCTTATTGATAATAAGGCGCAAAAATAAAGTAAAAAAATTATAATATTAATTTATATATATATATATATATATATATATATATATATATATATCAAATAAATGAATATTATAAATTTATTGAGGAAGAGGCAAAAAAAAAAAAAAACCCAACTGGGCTTATATAACGCCTCCACCCATAGACAAAATAACAATAAAAAATAAATAAATAAAAACATAAGAAATAAAAAAACATTTTGCTGCAGAAAAGTAACAATAAACTAGTGAAATACATAAATCTATAACTCACACACAATACACGCATACACCTACGCCTACATACACATAACACGACAAAATTGAATGACAATTACAGTAATAGAAAAATAAATAAATAAATAAATAAATATATATATATATATATATAATCAGAACATAATAAAATAGTTTCTATATTAAAAATATTTTTGTTTTGTCCTCTTTTCAGAGAAAAGAACGATGAGGGGTCTGCCAAATTTCCTGACAGATGTGGCTCGTACAGAGCTGCAAAACCTGGACCCTCGTTTCTCCACCTGCAGTGTGATCTACATCCCTCTGGTCAGGACGTGATTAACGGTTCTCTTCAGTCATTAAAATGTGATGTGTAACCCAGTTGTTGACACTGAGCTGTTAACATAAAGGTTGCAGGTTAAAATCCATGTTAGAGGGAGCCAATAAATGAAGAGTCAGTAAGGTTGGCATTGTGCCCCTGAGCAGGCCACTTGACCCCAACTTGCTCCTGGATGACTGTTCCTGTAATTAGTGTACAGAAGTGTAGCTAAATGACAAGCAGCTGTAACAACAGTAGGAACGGCTATTGCATCTCATCTGGGTTAGCAAAAGCAGCAAGCACCGCTGTTTTATTAAATTGTGAAATAGCTTATCAGTGCAGACATATCAGTGCCACCAAACAGAATTGCAAAAATAATGATTGTTTCCAAATATATTTCAAAAAAGGAAGACAAAAAGGAAGTCTTTTTCCCAAACTCATGCCACATAAAACACATTCTGGGGAAAATGAGCCATTAAAGGTTTCCTTATAGAGGTCTCTGCATATTAAACATTGACAGAAGAAAGTATTTTAACATAAAAAATGTTTACACTTTTCAGCTTAGGAGATCTTATCATTGAAATAACAAAATGAGTAGGTTTTAGAGATGCTAATCGATAAATGAGCAACATAAAGTATGCATTTCAAGGCAGATTTAGTTGGAGCAAGTTTAATAAAATGCCTGTGTAAATGTTGATGGATCGTGATTACATTTTGTCACTGGTATTCATGATGACATCCTGGTATTTCATTCTGTGTTGGATGACAGATTGGATTTTTACTGTCGCTGCCAAAATTGCCCAGCATGATGGATAAACAGAGTTTCGAGATAGAGGGTCTTGATTTCATCGTGAGTATGCCAGTGAATTTTATTACAGTGTTTATAAGGCAACGCAATTCCATAACCATAAATATCCTGGTTAGTGTTCGTTTTGTACTTAATTTTGTTAATTTTGCCTGAACTGCTTAATGTACAGATTCCATTTTTATATGTGCTTTTCTATGTTTGGTTCCTATAAACTCACTGCCGTTTAAGATTAAAGATGGCAAATCTTACCAACATGAATGTGTATGGATCAGACGTGCCTCCTTTCCGATTTAATGTGCACTTAAATCAGGCTTCTTTGTATTGACCCTATCAAGTTTGAAGGGTTGGTAAGAGCTGATGTTTGTGTTTTCTTTTTGAATGATTTCAGTTTCTATCAAAAGACCAACTGCATTACCGCAGCGCTCGAACCAAAGAGCTGGACAGCATGCTGGGAGACCTGCATTGTGACATCCTAGGTCTTTCTCTCTTTCCTTTTTTTCTTTCCCTTCCTCTTTAAAAATGATTCGTAACCCTTTTATTTTTTGTAGATATGGAGATGGCGGTAATGAGGGAGCTTCAGGCCTCAGTGCTCCAGCGTAGCGGCTGTCTGCATAAGGTCATGTCCCTGTGTGCAGAGCTGGACTGTCTCATTGCTCTGGCTCAGGCCTCTCGGGATCAAGGCTACTGCTGTCCAACCCTGACTTCAAGCCAAAGACTGACCCTGATTGAGTCACGGTAAAAATCGACTGTTATAATGCAATTAGTGTTACATTTTCTTTTGTTGGAGTTCTCCCACTCTTTTTCTTTCAGACATCCTTTGCTGGAGCTGTGTACTCCAGTATTTGTGTCAAACAACTACATCAGCTCAGAAACTGAAGGCAAAGTGAAAGTCATCACAGGACCAAACTCATCCGGCAAGAGCATCTATCTAAAACAGGCAAACACTGCAACAAACTTTACCGGCCTTACATTCACATAACACTGTATATTGAACTTATTTTGACAAATGAAATTGCATAACAAACAATACAACAAAACAAAGGATTTAAGACAGTAGAAAGTGCCAAATGTCCCTCCTTCTAAATGAAAGAGCCAATCAGCAGTTGGTAAAGTCATTACTGCATCTGCCATTAAAAACTCCAGTTCCTATAGCAACAGTCAAGTTGTTCAAAGATGTGCGCTTCAGACTGTACATGCGATGGGCGTTGGCTGGACCAAGTTAAATACACATTTTTTTAATGATATTTAAGGCGAGACACGGCAGGCAAAAACATAGTTTTTTTTTCACTGGTCAATTTTGAGATTTTGGGATATTTGTCTTGAATAACATGTTTTCTTTCAGACTTGTGGTGAAAAAAAGTCTGAACTACACATTTAGGTCATTATTTTACTACACTTTGTCTGTTTGCGTCTGTAGATTTCTCCTAAATTCTTCAAAAGTTGGCATTTTAAATCCTCCCGCTGCTCAGCGATCGCGATCTGCACCCTGTCATCACACACACCGTTAGAAAGCTCTCTTTCTCCTGTTCAACGCTGTCGGATCCAAATATGGTCATTTCCTTTTTACCAGCAGCCAATCGTGAAAGTAAAAGGAGGGATTTAACTCTAAATGCGCAATCTCATTGGCTGATGCTAAATCTTTAAAGCCCGTTTTCTCAAAATGACTTTTCTCTCATACTCCAAGTCCGAAATCTCCACTTCAGTATCACCTATATACACCAAACTTTCCAGTGTTGTTCCTAGTTATATTATGAAGACATTTACAGAGGGATTTGTAAATATATTATTCCTAGCCTGATTTATATAACATTTTATTCCAAAAAACATGGCGAAAATCATTTTTTCATGGCTATTGGCAGTATTTTCTGATTTACAGGATAACAAAAGTAGATATCCATAAATCCCTCTGTAATTTTTTCCCCATCTAATATGAGAACACAATGAAATAATAATTTTGAACCTGGCTTTATCCAATACTCAGATTTTGTTTTTTAAAATATATGCAAATTAGGGCATATTTCATTAGATAATGCCTAATTTGCATATTTAAACATTAAATTACAGAAAACTTGTAATATATTTTTTTCACATCTTAATGTATTTAATCAACTGGGAAAGTTTCATGGTGATTTCTAGTTAGTTAAAAGTTAAAAAAATAACCCTATTCACCTGTAGTGTCTCGCCTTAAGGATGGGCCAGTACATTGTAGATTTTTAATTGCAGATTTAAAATATTTGATTTAAATGTGAGTTTGGCAATTTCTCTGTATTTTTCCCATTCATGTGAGCAGGAGTTGCATGTCCACAATAGATTGCTGCAGGAATGACGTATTTCTGTTGGCCAAAACCTGGAAACAATATAACATTTTAGCATTTTCAGGAGTTTTGTGAATGGATTTTTGGTTAAATGCTTTAAAAAAGGAGGAAGGCTGCAGCAGGAAGGATGCATTTTTGTTTGACAAAGCTTAGTGCTTGGCGACGGTGACGTTGAAGTCAAGCGACTGTGAAGTTTCTTTGACCTTTGACTTCTGCCGATTGTATTTATGCTTCAAAATAGATAAAGTTGTGTTCATTTGTGTAGATTATCACAATGAACAAATCTTTTGTTAGTCGTAAAGATGATTTTTCTAGAATAATCCAAAAGCCAATGGAAAAATCAATTGGGGAACCAGGGTGATTCAAGTTCCAGGTTGGCCTACAAAAATACATCATCACTGTAGTGCAAATGTCCACAGAGTGAACAGACTTTCCTTGAAAGGAGCTTTGTTTACAAATTAGACTTTAGGAACTAAATACAGCATTACATAACCATGGGACTAATCCTGAATGTAGGCATTTCATCATTTTTTTTTGTAAAATCCTATATTCTGTTTGGTCTTGAAAGGTGGGTCTGATTGTGTTCATGGCTCTGATCGGCTCGGATGTTCCCGCCAAAGAGGCAGAGATCGGGCTTGTGGACGGGATCTTCACCCGCATAAACAGCCGTGAGTCTGTATCAGTGGGTCTGAGCACCTTCATGATAGACTTGAACCAGGTGAGACCATCTCACACTAAACCCTGAACACACAAATGCCCTGTATACACTTACAAAATACTAATAATAATTGTAACATCCATCTCAGATCATCCAATTTGGTAAATCTTACCCAAAGGTCACGTTTTTCAATGATTTGTAGAGCACTTTCTAGGAAGCCATTGAAAACCGCCTCTGAGCAATATTTACATAGCTAATTGCAAGATCATCCTTCAGATGGTTTCTAATAATTATAATTCCTGTTCAATCTAGATGGCTCATTCTTTGAACAACAGCACTGGGAATTCTCTTGTCCTGGTGGATGAATTTGGCAAAGGAACCAACACGGTAAGAGTGGTAGAGTCAGGAGGAGCAAACAGGACTTACAGAAGAGCAAAGAGGCATTTTTAACTAGTATTGTGTGTGTGTTTATGATTTAGGTGGATGGATTGTCTCTCCTGACCGCATGTCTCAATTTCTGGTTGCGTAGGCCTCAGTGTCCACACTTACTCATGGCGACATGCTTTCACAGCCTTATTCAGCTTGGCGTGATCTCTGATTCCCCACTGCTGGCTTTACAGGTGCCACAGAAAAAGATCATTGTCTTTGTTTTTTAGTTTCTATCCCCGTGATTTCAAGACGATTAACCAATTCATGCATTGTTTTTTTTTTTTTTTGACAGACTTTAGAAACAGCTATAGAGGGCGAAGAGCTGGTGTTTTTGTACCAAATGAAAAATGGCATCTGCCAGTCGAGTTGTGCGGCTAATATCGCCACCCTGGTCGGCGTTCCCACTGACCTGGTCAAGAGAGGAGTGGAGGTATGACACTGAAATGCTTCTTACTGTCATTTTAATGGATTATATTCGAGCCAGATGTGGGACGTTTCTACTTGCCATGTTTTACTTTTGAAGGTATTTCATTGCCCCTGAACAAAAATATATTTAACACTTTTTTTTGGTTATGCAAACATTAGATAAAAATATTAAGTGAACTTTCTATGTTATATTTTTTCAAACATTATGGGGCAATTACTTTTGAATGTTCTTTAAACATTTAATCACCATATTTATTTGATGTCCTGCTTGTGTGTAATATCAGTTGTGAATTTTCCCAATCGTATTTTTTTTTTCTTTGTGTAGCGTTCTATTACGTTTTTCCAAGGAGTAGTTTGGAAAGTCCATCAGTTGAATGGAACTCAAAGTTAAATAAAATGTTGCATGCTGACGTATTTGTTTTTTTTTTAATGATTTAATCTCCTAAATAATCATGATCTGTGCAGGTATCAGAGTTATACAGAACGGGAAGAACCATCAGACAGATGGACCAGCCACCTGAAGATGAACTGAACAGCAGGTAAAGGATGATTGTGGACAGCGAAACAGTATTAATCTTAAATTCTCTCCTAACTACTTAAAATGTATTTTCTGTTTCAGGTGTGCAGAGGTGGCGGAAAAATTCCTCAACATTGATCTGGATGATGCTGAGATGGACCTAGATTCTTATCTGAAAGACAAAGTGCGCCCAGCTGTTGAAGAGGTGCTGTGACAACATTGAAATGTAACTTTGGGGCTCATTTGTGGGGAATTGTGCTCTTCGTCTATCGTTTTATTTCACGGTTTAAACGCCTCTCATTCCCGAACATGCACGTTTAAAGCCAATGGTTTGAATCAAATTTGTTCCTCCTGTGTTCAAAATTGGAAAATGTTTTAAAATATTCGAATGCCAATAAATCACTATAGATTTAAACAGCAACAAATGGCTGTGGTATTTGTTTTAATCTTTTTTTTTAATTAATAGATCTAGAAGTTATGTCACACACCTCATTTTAACTAACTAACCAGTATTTTCTACTGAATGCCACTTAACAGCTCTGACAAGTTAATTCATCAGATTGATTCAAACCAATCTTTTTGGCCTTGTTTTTATTTTCTAATTTTCTAATCATTCAAAGAATTAGTTACTAAAATTCATTTGTTTGTGATTTGAACATTTTATTAGAAAGACGTGTTGTCGTAGCAGTATTTTGCTGCAAACAGGCTTTTTTTTCATTTCATCACCTTCTATTCACAGGAGTGCTGCCACTGAATGGTGGTGCAGAAAACACTGCAATTACTAACTCTCTAGGGGGCTGACTTGATTTCAGAGGACTGTTAATGAGTTTCCTCGAGTAATCACTTGTCACAGCATTAGAAAGAAACAACAACTTGCTGAGAGTTTATCAAATCAATTAAATTCTCGAGCCATCTGTAGCAAGAGAACCAGAATCTGCTCCGGTAGGCTCGCCTCCTGTCTGAGAAACAGAGCAGATCGAGAACGCCCACCACAAGGACCTTAAATAGCATCCACATCATTTATTGAGGAATCAAAAGCACTGAAGAGGAGCAGTTTTGGGAAAGGTACAAATTTAGGAATAGTCGCTAGATTAGTAATGTTATGTTAGTGTTATGTATATACTATAATGTGTATTACTTTTAATTAGATTTTGTTTTTATATTTTCATTTTCATTTAAGGGTGAGTCATCTGATTGGCTTTTGTCATTTTCATATATTTGTATTGGTAATTTTAGTACTTCAAATTCTACTTATTATTTTTTGTTTTAAGTTTTAGTTTTTCATGCAACATTTATACTTTATTTATTTCATTAACCAAAGATACATTTTTTTTTGTTTTAGTTAAGGGTACACTATGAAGAACTGTGTTTTGGCTGTGCTTCGGATAAATAAGGTTATCCTTCTGCTCATAAAACATTCACTACTAGGCTTAAGAGATATAACCAGTTTAGATGGAAAGGATCTCAAGCTGACTAGCTGAAGACGTTAGTGTAGCTTTATCCATTAGTAAACACTGTCTTGAAATTAATTCCAGCACAGCGTTACAAGAACCAGAATGAAAATACCCTTCACAATAGATCATACTTTACAATAAATGAATTACATATGCAATTTATCTGCTCAATAAAATACCTTACTCATATATAAATACATACATAAAATACCTTACTCTCTGCATCAGTTTTACAACATTTCAAATCCATCAGTTCTTGCCTGATCTCAGAAAAGCCAAGCCAATGTTGATTCTTGTTTTATTACGAGCCCTTTCACATGATCTTTTTTGGCAGCAGACTTTTTGCAACAGGTGATTCCCAAGAGGTACCAGTAACAAAATTTAGATTAGTCAGACTTGATGCTGAATATTCAAGTATCCTCCATCCATTAAGAGCCAAATTGATACGATTTCTGTAATTAATTTAGGTTACAACACACTCGAGAGGTGTGAACTCATCTAACAAGTGCAAAATCCAGAAAAACAATCAGATTTGTCTACAAAAGTGTGTGTCACTTCCAGCCCTGGATTATTTTTACATATAAATTCAAGCATCTATTCAGCTTTCTGAGGCCCACTCAACTACGGCTAGCTGCGCTGCTATTATATTGATTTATATGCTGATACAGCAGGTACAGTACATCCACAAGTAATAGAGTTATGGCGTAATGAAATGCTTATGTGTTGTTAACTGTATCGGGGAAACAAATGATGGAGATTGTAATGATTGTGCTTGGACACACTTTAGCTGCTTTAAGTGCTGTTATTTTTCCATAATGATCAGACATGCATTTGACTAAGTCAGCAAAACTGACACTATTAGTTTAAATCATGAAACATGTCTGTGTTGATGTAACACTTTTGAAACAACAGTTAATTGGACACTCTTTTATGCAACTTGAAAACCATACCAGAAACATCTACAATAAAAAAACAGGAAACACTCACAAATGCACTATGCATGCTATAAATTAAAATGAGCAAAACCATTTGCTCAGTGTTTTTAACATATTGATGCACATTAAAAAATTGGTCTGTCAGGTGTTTTGAAAAGGCCCTTGGTGTGCTGACATTTTAATGACTTTTTATTCAAGTCAAAATTATAATTTAATGTGACTGAAGGAATATGTTTGTTTTCCTGGAAAAATGAGACAACAATGAAATGCTGTTGCACTATAATTATAATGTAATAGGCAGAATTGAGCAACTTTTTCGCCTGTACGGAAACGGCAGTAAGAACATGGTCAGCTCTGTATCATCTGCTTTAAAAGAAAATGGAGGAATTGTATCAAAGTAAAAAGTGGCTCTTTAAAAGATGACGAAATGTCTCTTGTGCATCACGTCTTGACCTAAAAGTGCAGTTGACTTGACATTTGTATGGCATTATAAATGCATTTCATATTTGTGTCAGATTTGTACACAATAAATGACCCCCTTTTCATTAAAAGCAATTTCAAAAGGCACTTTGGTTGGCATAAATGGCCCGTCACACGATCACTGCTATTGTGGAACAACAATTAAGTGTTTCTGTTGTAATTTAAGGTGGGTCCTTGTCAAGACAGAGCTCTTCATTTTTGCCACTTACTGTCAGTTTGTGAAGCGAGGAAATGACATTTGACATTTGCAGAGGCAGATGATGAAAGGGTCAGTCAGTCAATCAGGATTTAGTGTCTGGCGGAAGAACACGAGTGCTCGGGGTCTGACGGAATACGATAAAGTCTACATTTGATGGGTTTTTCTGCTTAATTCTTTCTTATACGGTTAAATAGATAATAGATCAAATAAAATAGATATTCATTTAATTTATTTTTTCTTCACCAAAACAGTTCAAAATGAAGATCAGATTTATTTGCTGGCAAAAAATTAAGCTTTTTTTTATATACAATGTAATGTTAATGTTCTCAGTAATGATCTCATGGCCACTATGAGCTATAATCATTCCCACAGAGTTTTATCACTCAGCATGATAATCCCTCAGATCTCTTTTTGGACTCAACAAGCAATTGTTTGGCAGGCTTTGCTCCTTTTAATGAAGCTCCATTAGATAAGCTCTCCATCCATCAATTTACGTGCATCCATCCTGATCCCATTTTGTCTCATTCTCTGAGTTGATTTACTGAAGGTTTATAAACCACTTGCTGCGATGCAGAAAAGCACAGAAGAGTTTGACTCCTGTGGTCAATGGCCAATACAAGCACTTCTTCCAGGTAAATCTGACACTTGCAGGGATGATCTTTGTCTCTGACATCACCTTAACTACAGCTTTGAATGGCTATTCTTGGACCAATGCGATGTGTCGTAAAAAGTTTCATGGTGACACGTGAAGGTGAGTGATGGAAGATGTAAAGTTGCTTGCCTTAAAAAAACATCCAGCCATGTCTCCAGTTGTTTTCATTTTAAATCTTGAATTTAAGATATTTTTATGTTTGATTTAAGTCTTGAATTCCTCTTTCAGGTATGAGGTAACTCAAGTCTACAAGTAACTTTATTGGATGGAGTTGTCTTGGTTTATTGCCATTTATTGTATTGCCACACCATTACTGGCTGGTCTACAGTAGGTGAGCATCTTTTCCATTTAAACTTTGTGCGAAGGTGTGGTCACGAGGGTCATTGTCTATTGTCAATAATCTAGACGTGTATGAACAGCTCAGCTCACTGTAAAGGTTGCTACCAACTCGAACCCGTTGCGAAATCTTTCGCACTCACACAGAATTCCTAATTGCACGGATTCCTATCCACCTGTTTCTGCTCTTAACAATGGGCGCCGCCATGACGCCGATGCCGGTAGTCAACTTCCGGTTCCAGTCTGGTCTATGCATTTTAGCCATGTGTTTTAGATTGTGTCATCGCTACATCGCTAAACTAAATCGAAAAAAAAAAACATTCATCAAATGTGATCTGATCATGTTATTTTTTTATTAAATCACAAATTAAAACAAAATGAGCGATTTTCTTTGCTTCATAACTTCCAAAGGATAGCTGATGCATGACTGCACGATCTCCCTGCAAATATATCCAGCAAACATCCGACAGTTTCTGTCACCGTCTATCCTGTCTACATCTGCTGTCAAAGATGCATAGTCTATATATTTTTCAGGCCTGTGAGGTTAGGCATAACGTTACGCCGAGTTTCATTCATGAGACCAAAGTCCAGTTTGCGCGCTGTCCCCTCCGTCATGATCATCTATTGTTTACTATATACTTCTTATTTATTAAAACCAGGCGATAGGTTGATGAAACATTAATTGAAATTTAGATACAATTAGTGAAAAAAGGACAGCAGGAAGTAGAAAACTGTCAAGTCAGTTGAATCCGCTATGAATCATGGGAAGGCAGAAACAGGTGGATAGAAATTAAAATTTGCCTGCAAACCTTATAGGGATAGTTCACTTTGATAGATAGAAGATAGAAGCGTCCGCGCCCTCAGATCACTTGGATGTGACTGTGATTACAAGAGGTAAAAACTATATAAATACTGTTCGTTTTCTCACACAAACCGCTCGTTTCTTGTTTTAGGCCATCAATGTGTACAAGTCATGTTTAATGTGGACTTCTCTGTGCATGCTCTTTGAGGTGGACCCCATAGACCTCCATTATATGACTCACAGACAAGAACGGGTTGACCTAAAAATATCAAAAAAATGAAACTACTGCGGAAATAAAGACACCTACATCTTGGATGCCCTTGAGGTAAGCTAAAACATACCAAACATTAATTTCAAAGTGAACTATCCCTTTAAGTGAGTCAAGCGAAAATAGTTGTAATGTTGCATAAATGTTAAAGTTCTGAGTTTAAACCCCCCCAGTCAAGTTGCTTATCCTCTTGTTACTGTATATAAAAAGTCATTTTTAATCTACATGTTCATTGGCCACTTTATAACTCATCATCTACACTTATGGATCAATTGTATTCAGAGGCAAGGTCGTAAGAACACTAGAAAGTAAACTCTGCTTCCTGCAATCACTCTGTGGTTTTGCATAATGGCTTTTCAACCGTATTGTAATTATTAAGGTTGGCGTCATTCAAATTGATCTGATTTGAGGACACTTTTAAACAAGTTAAACAGGCCAGACAGAATGGCTTTCACTGAACAGGCTGTGAAAGGACGTCAGCAAACTTCACATGACTTGACAAGCCACGGCACAGAAGCAAGAACGTGTCGCTGGTCCATCATTTAATAAATCTGATCCCTGTCACCACAAGAAAAGAGATTAAGCCCTACTCTACAGGATAGGGAGTTGCTTAAGATGATAGCAAATTGGCTTTTTGGTTCCCTCTAGTGGTTTGACTCTCAAATGTTTTACATGACATGTATTATTTGGGATTGTATCCAATTTGAATGTGCATTGTTTTACATGTCTTGGTTTAATCTGGTTATTCTCTGATAATCATGTGTCCATGTTGTTTTGAACAGAATATGGTTTGATAATACCGTTGTCAGTGACCAGACGACGATGGTCGAGTCACAGGTACTGTATGGATAACATGCAATGTTAATAACTTTAAATGAGCACACAATTTTCGTTAAAATGTCCTTTTTACGCAAAGTTACATGCAATTTATCTCATGCATGATGCAATACAGATCACTAACATAAGAATGGCAATCAAACCCATGAATAAAAATATTATGTATAATCACACAGAAAAAGAGAAGGGGGATATTTTGTGCATTTTGATTCATAATGAATGGATTTTTATTGGGCAAAACCCTTCTACACTTCTGCTGTGAGTAATTTAGTTTTTGTGGCCATCAGGATTTGGATCCTGGTCCAAAATCAGCATGAGCAAATTTGACTGCAAGAAGAGCCAGATGACGGTACAGACTAACACTGTGCTTTATCTCTCTATCCTTCTCGTTTCACTTTCACTTTTCTTTTTGTTTTTAGAAATACATGCACTTGTCATTATGAAGCAATTTGCTCATCTGATCCTTAAAACTGTTTTCATCAAATATAATTTCGGATGAATTCCACAAACCTATCATAACCAAAGAGAGAGAACAAGAAATTATAGTTTGCTAAAGAAATTGAAGCCTTTTAGATTAAGAATAAGATTTCTTTTTAATTATGACATGCTTTTCCTTACAGTTAAGCGCATTTCTCCTTCAAACTCTTTAAATGCAGCAAATACAGTAGATAAATGATGACATCACTGATGACATCACATTCACATCACGAATAAATGATGTGAAAACACAGTGGAATGCTATAGACCATTTCAAAAGATGTAAACAACACTGGTCCAGAAACACTTCCTGTTTCAGTTTGTAACTGTTTTCTTTATTTCACATGTAAAGAAAATATCTTAAAGATGATTGTTTAACTTTTTGATTCAGTTTTAAATGTTCTGTTGATTGTATTTTATCCCAGCTTTTATGTAGTGTTAAAAAACTGAAACAGGAAGTGCTTCTGGACCAGCATTGTTTACATCTTGTGAAATGGTCTATAGATAGACAGACAGACAGACAGACAGACAGACAGACAGATAGAGATAGATGATAGAGAATATGAGATATAGATAGAGAATATGAAGAATCTTAATATTCAACAATATTATTGATCTGCCTGTATTGACACTATATATATATATATATATATATATAAATTAGGGCTGTGCAAAAGTTAATTGCGATTAATTGCATCCAAAACAAAAGTCTGTGTTTACATAATATATTTGTGTGTGCTGTATATAATTATTTTGTATAAATACATACACACACATGCATGTATATATTTAAGAAAATGTGTTATTCATATGTAAAATATTTCTATTTATATAATAAATATATACATGCATGCATAGGTATTTATACAAAATAATTATACAGCACACACAAATATATTATGTAAACACAGACTTACAAAAAAAAAAACTTTTGCACAGCCCATATATATATATATATATACATATGAACTAAATTAATAACAATTTCAAGATTAGTTATCACAACATTTTTTCTTTTGTCAAATAAACTTAAATAATTTATTTAGTTCATATAACTTATTATTTTGAGTTTCTATTGATTAAATCTGTCTCCTTCATTGTATTAACTCAATTTTTCCAGTTCAATCAACTTAAAATTTTAAGGGAAGTTAAATCAACATTTTTTTTACAGTATGTTATCACTTTTAAGCTGCTTTGAAACAAAATGTATTGTACAAAGCGTTATACAGTATAAATAAAGGTGACTTGACATAAATGACAAAAAACACTCAAAAGTAAAACATAATTCAGTGAGCTGTCAGAAAACCAGTGTTAATAATGTATTTGCTACTCTCCATTTGTTGACATTCACATATTGACCTAGCCATTTATACCACTTTCTTTATCCAGTCCATATTCATCCTTTTCCTCAGCCGCATTTGTCTCTCTTTTGAATTAAATATTTTTTTCTTTCCAGCTTCTCTCCGGCTTTTCTCGGTTTAGCGCATTCCCGTTGCAGATGTCTTCTAATCGATAAGGCTTTCTGCCTTGCATGAGCCTCTGTGTATGTGAGAGAGGGAGAGAAAGAGCGAGTGCGAATGTACGTATTGATATTTCAGGTAAATTGCATTGCTCACTTACAACCCGCTGAATTCTCCGAGACAGCTTGATGCTCATCGGAGACTGTAATACGTGTTCTAGTTACATTAAAGCAGGAGACCGTGAGCCTCAACACACAGACGGACAAAAGAATAGACAATGAATAGTTGTTTCCTCTAATCATGGTGTTTAAAACACACAGACAGCGCGCTATCGGCATGCGTATCTATCACTATAATGCTAGTAGCGATTGGCTTAATGCTGTGAAAAGAAAGATTCCCAAACTGATTGTGCATTAGAAAACAGATTGAGTCTAAAAGCTGAAAGCATTGTGAAACAATGTGACTTCACAGTTGAATTATATATCAATGCACAAATATTGCTTGGCAATCATAACAGTTAGACTGACTATATCTAAGTTTATTTCTTGGCAAAATGTTAATAACAAATAATTAAAATGTTTAAAAATAAATAAATACATTATATTTATTGAATTTAAATTAAATTGCTGTTTCCACCATTTTAGAAAATCATCGAAGGAAAGTGCTTTGCTGTGATTTATAGGTGTTTTGGCCCCTAAAACCTAAAAAACTAGGGCTGTCAAAACGATTAATCGCGATTAATCGCATCCAAAATAAATAATATATATGGAGGCACTGTGTATAATTATTTTATATATACACTGACTTCAATAGACATGTTCATGATTGTTGGTTTAACTAAAAAAAATAAGTAACCTGGTTGCCTTAAAATTTTAAGTTGATTGAACTGGAAAAAGTGAGTTAATACAAAGAAAGAGATTGATTTAATCATCAGAAACTCAAAATAATAAGTTATCTGAACTAAATAAATTATTTAAGTTGATTTGACAAAAGAAAAAATGTTGTGGTAACAAATCTTGAAAATATTTTTTTTACAGTGACACACATGCATGTATATTTAAGAAAAAAAATATTATTTATATACAAAATATTTATGTTTATATCATATAAATATAAATCTATATACAGAATATACATGAAAATATTTCTTAAATATATACAAGCATGTGTGTGTGTTTATATATCTAAAATAATTATACACAGTGCCCCCACATATATTATGTAAACACAAACTTTTATTTTGGATGCGATTAATCGCGATTAATCGTTTTGACAGCCCTACTAAAATCACATTTTCAAAACCTAAAAACACCCCTCACACATGTCAAAATCACTGTAATGCATATCCAATTCACTAATTATGTTGGATTTGAATAGATTCTGTATGTTTTTCAGTTTTACTTGAATTGCACTTGCATGATTGATCTAGACATTGGTGGCCTCTCTTAAATCTTTCGTCTTTGCAGAGAGACTTTCCACACCTCGCAGACTATAATGGGCTTGACAGAGTAATGTGGACACGAGGACGAGACTGGAACTGGGAGGTTGGGTTAATGAGAGGTAGGTGGTCTGTCAGAGGAGAGGAGGCGCCATCATGGCCTTTAGCGTTTGGCAAAAAAAAATCCTCTCATGTTTATTCATGTGGGCTTCTCGTGGAGCCCTGAGGAATAGGTGTATTGCACCGTAATGAAACCAAGCTACAGGCATGCACGATATGCTCGAGTAGACCTTTAATTGCGTTTGGCTTCTACTAATTTATCATTTCTGGGTGAGCTTTTAGTTTTTTGTCCCCGTGTAATGACTCTCAAGTTGGCTTTTGTGATTTCTTTTTTTTTGCGTGATGTTTGGATCAACCGAAAAACGTCTCTTTGTTGAGGTTAATTTATTGTTAGTTTCCAGCAGTACACGCGGTGCTCACTATTCATAGTGCTCACGTGATGCAAGGCAGGTAGGCTTGCAGAGGTAATGTAAACATTGATTCACGAGGGGAGATTTGAAATTCAAATTGTATCCGATGAGACACAGAGCTGTAAATATATATTGGAATAACCACCTCTGCATGTGTGCGGCGGTCTATAGCTGGAGTCTGCGATAATAGGATTCATGTAGATGATGGGGTTTGGATGAGCTTTGCACTGTGGGGGTTGGTCCTCTTTGGATGAATCCGGCGTCTTTGGCTTCGCCTCAGAATCTCTTCGGTGCTGTGGGACGGCGGGACAGCTGTTACCGGTGACCAGAGGAAAAACATTGATTCCTTATCTTTCTGCCAGGCTTTTGTCTGAGAAGCGATGGGATGTTGCCAAAATCACTTTTAATTGGCTGAAGGTGCATGTAAAGAGTTCTTTGTCTAGACTAATAATGGAGGCACAGGACAACGTGCGGTGCAATCATCTCTGATGAATTCCCAAATTAATTTCTGATTATTTATGGAAAAATAAATGATTAAATTTGATAAATTAATAGTATTTTATATATATATATGAAGAGTTCAGATGCAAAAGCCTCTAAATGCCATTTGAAATTTTCTTCCAAAATGACCATTTTTTATCAAGCTTGTATATTTAAGTTCAGTAATTTCACTTAAATGACAATTAATAGGTAATCTTCATTGCAATTTAAGTGAAATTTCTTAATTTAAATATAAAAGCTTGATAAAAATGATCATTATAGACCATTTCACAAGATGTAAACAACACTGGTCCAGAAGCACTTCCTGTTTCAGTTTTTTAACACTACATAAAAGCTGGGATAAAATACAACCAACAGAACATTTAAAACTGAATCAAAAAGTTAAACAAACATCTTTAAGATGTTTTCTTTACATGTGAAATAAAGAAAACAGTTACAAACTGAAACAGGAAGTGTTTCTGGACCAGTGTTGTTTACATCTTCACTTCAAAATTTCAAATGGCACTTTGAGGCTTTTGCATCTGAACTCTTCATATATATATATATTAATATTAGGGCTGGGAAAATATTAATCGTGATTAATCACATTCAAAATAAAAGTTTGTGTTGACATAATATATATGTGTGTAGTGTGTATAATTATTTTTTATATATAAATACACACACATGCATGTAAACATTTAAGAAATATTTGCATGTATATACTTTATATATATTTATACAAAATTAATATTATACATAAATATAAATATTTGATATATTAATAACACATTTTTCTTAAATAGATACATGCATATGTGTGTATTTCTATATACAAAATAATTATACACACTACACACACATATATATTATGTCAACACAAACTTTTATTTTGAATGCGATTAATCGCGATTAATCGTTTCACAGCCCTAATATATATATATATATATATTTTTTATATTTTAGATCAACTCTTCATATATATATATATATAGATTTAGATGCAAAAGCCTCTAAATGCCATTTGAAATTTTCTTCTAAAATGATCATTTTTATCAAGCTTGTATATTTAAGTTCAGTAATTTCACTTAAATGGCAATTAATAGGTAATCAGTGAAATTACTGAAATTTAATATTCAGGCTTGATAAAAAATATCATTCCAGAAGAAAATTTTTGGCACTTAGAGGCTTTTGCATCTGAACTCTTTATATGCTTTTAATTGGTATTTTTCTAATTTAATTCAATTATTTCTGTCATTACAAATTACATTACCAGTATAACGATTTTAAGTTTCATTTAAATGTACATGTATTATATGGAATTATTACCTTTGAGTTTAGGGAAAAGCATATATTGAATTAATCAAATAGAGTTCTGAATGGAGGAGCATGTTCATCTAATCCTGTCAATCACAATGCAATATAAACTGCAGCTCATATAAATATCCACTCCCCCTCCACCACCCCCAAATCCTCCTTTATTTCTACTCATTTCTATTATATATTCAGTAATTAATTAGTCAGGGAGAATTTAGAGCTTGTGAATGAGCATTTAGTATAATAAGTATTGCATATAGATGGAGTGTTAATAAAAACAAGGAACGGCAGGCTATGGAATTAAATTACATTTCTGTTATTTGTCTAATAAATTATTATGAAAATATAATATATGAAGAGTTCAGATGCAAAAGCCTCTAAGTGCCATTTGAAATTTTCTTCTAAAATGACCATTTTTATCAAGCTTGTATATTTAAGTTCAGTAATTACACTTAAATGACAATGAAGATTACCTATTAATTGCCATTTAAGTGAAATTACTGAACTTAAATATACAAGTTTGATAAAAATGGTCATTTTAGAAGAAAATTTCAAACGGCAGGTTTAGAGGTTTAGAGGTTTTTGCATCTGAACTCTTCATATGATTATATAATATTAATAGTATTATTTATGTAGTGTTATTAAAAAGTGTTATTTATCTGGCATTGTTTGTCCACCCTGTCAGATACAAAAATAATGTGTACTGCAATGTCAAATATTTATTATATAATATAGCATTCAACTTTGAGTTGGGAATAGGGGAAGTTTTCATGCTGACTGTCAGCTCTGTCAATTAAAAAAAAAAAGAAATCTGAATACGTTGACAACATGATGGTGTTGACAACATAACCATAAATTAAACAAGCTATATTTTTTCTGGTGATGCAAGTAGTCGCTTTGAAAAGCCAGGACACAGCTGTGAATCCCTATATGACAGTACGTTTTTTTTTTTTTTTAATACTTTTGTCAAGTCAGTAGTAATGTCTCATAAAGATATGCGTTATTTGTGCTATTCTTATAAGATAATATATCATAAAAGATTCTTAAATATAAGGTATGAGATAATATATTCATATAATATTTTGAGATACTTCTTTTATCCTATAGGAACTATGGGAAAGGTGTTAAGTTGAGTTTGGCAGCACTGTGTTCATCTTAACAATAGTGTCTGAGACGTTCGTCTTTCAATTTGGACAAATCAAGACCTCACACTCAGAATGCATGAGCTCATGCCTCAGAGGACGTCACTCTCTGTTTTTTATCAATTACTTTTCAGAAAGGACAATTGAGAGCATTAGACTTTTTCTGCCACCGAGTTTCTGTAGGAATACCAATCAAAAGCAAACCTCACTGACACGTGAAAACAAAACTTAAGCACAAGTCAGCTTCAAAGTGTCTATCTTTGCTCCAATTAGCTCTCTGTCTTACTTTCCAAGCATCCAAAAGTCTCCAATGTTTTTCCTGAAAATAATTGGTAGCAACTGAGATCATTTAAAATGGAGAGATTCAGAGAAGAACACTCGTAAATTTGAGGTCTGTCCCACAAACTGTCATGTTTCCAGTCACATTTTCCTCTTTTTAACTTAAAAAAAGAGTCATGAATTATCAAGCCAGCACTGTTGGAAGGTTTGCTTTCACTAAATTTGCATTCCTTCCAACAATTATTTAGCTTTTTTTGCTCCTGAGACTCCCGTGCCCCAGTGAGAAACCCCACATTCATTCATATCAATTAGCCGCAGGTCTGTCACGGCTGTTTACTCCGCCGGCGTAGCGTCACGAAATAAACTAATGAAGTGACCATCTGGATCTAGGAGACCGCGAGGAGCTTCAGGAACACAAGCACTCACGGCCTGGAAGAATAGTTAAAGGGATAGTTCACCCAAAAAATGAAAATTCTGTCAGTATTTACTCACCCTCATGTTGTTCCAACCCCGTAAGACCTTCGTTCATCTTCGCAACACAAATTAAGATATTTTTGATGAAATCTGAGAGCTGGATTGAAACTTGCCGGCCCCGAAAAGTTATTAAATACATCGTTAAAATAGTCCAAGTGACTTCAGTGGCTCAATCTTAAGTTTATCAAGGGACAAGGATACTTTTTGTGCGCACAAACAAACAAAAATAACTTTATTTCAACTATTCACTTCCTTCTCTATGGGCCTGTAGTCAGTTAACGTAGTGTGATAGCGTAAAGCTACGTCACACGTAGGCTCACTATTGGCCGACGCTGGTCATGTGTGTGACGCGCGTGACGTACAATAACAGAAGCTTACGCTAATAAACTAGTGAACTCACTCGAGGCCCATAGAGAAGGAAATGAATAGTTGAAATAAAGTCATTATTTTTGTTTTGTTTTTTTTTCTTCACAAAGTTTTCTCGTCGCTTGATGAACTTAGTAGTGGACTATTTTAACGATGTCTTTAAAGGGGTCATGAACTGGCTGATATTTTTTTTATATTGTTGTCTGAGGTCAACTTATGACTTTCAATTGTTTTTTACATTAAAAAAAACATCAAAATGAATAAGTAATAGGCTATTTTCTACACTAGTTTAGAGCCTAGCTCAAAACGCTCGGTTTTTATGGGCGTCTCGCACTGAAGATTTGGAAGTAAATGCCCACTGTTCACTCTCAGAAAAAAAGGTACAAAAGCTGTCACTGGGACTGTATCTTTTCAAAATGTACACTTTTGTCCATTTCAGGTGCTAATATGTACATTTTAGGTGCTAATAATAAGTATTTTAGGTGTTAATATGTACATTTTAGGTGTGAATATGTACATTTTGAGTGTTAATATGTAGATTTTAGGTGCTGATATGTCCATTTTAGGTGGTAATATGTACATTTCAGGAGCTAATATGTACATTTTAGGTACTAATAATAAGTACATTTTAGGTGTTAATATGTACATTTTGAGTGTAAATTATGTACATTTTGAGTGTTAAAATGTCCATTTTAGGTGGTAATATGTACATTTTAGGTGGTAATATGTACATTTTAGTTACTAATATGTACATTTTAGGTGTTAATATGTACATTTCAGTTGCTAATATGTCCATTTCATGAGCTAATATGTCCATTTTAGGTGGTAATATGTACATTTTAGGTGGTAATATGTACATTTTAGTTACTAATAAGTACATTTTAGGTGTTAATATGTACATTTCAGTTGCTAATATGTCCATTTCATGAGCTAATATGTCCATTTTAGGTGGTAATATGTATATTTTAGGTAGTAATATGTACATTTCAGGTTTCAATATGTCCGTTTTAGGTGGTAATATGTACATTTTATGTGGTAATATGTACATTTCAGGAGCTAATATGTACATTTTAGGTACTAATATGTACATTTCAGGTGCTAATATGCACATTTTAGGTGCTAATATGTACATTTTAGGTACTAATATGTACATTTCAGGTGCTAATATGTACATTTTAGGTGCTAATTTGTACCACTAAGGTACCAATATGCAGCCTTTGGGTACAAAAGTGTACCTTTTGAAAAGGTACAGCCCCAGTGACGGCTTTTGTACCTTTTTTTCTGAGAGTGCTGTGAGTGGATAACAGTTTTGCATATTATAATGAGTTTCATTCTCGACCCGGTTTGTCATCACGAGGTAGGAATCTATGTTATTTAGCTATGCGTGTAATGCACGAATCGGTGGGCGGGGCTAAACCGGCCATGTTGGAGTAGGTGTTGATCATCTTCTGCGGGGGTGGTGTTTTATCCTCTTTGACATCATAGTTCCCCACTTTGAAAAACGAGTCGTTTGCAGAGGCTGGTGTCAATAAAAGCTTTTATTGGACTAACAAGGACGTTTTCAGTCTTGAAACTTACAGGATATTCTTATAATATGATGACCTTTAAGATGTCAAAAGCTCAAGGAAAATTTGATTTCTCAGTTCATAACCCCTTTAATAACTTTTCGGGGAACACGTTTCAATCCCTTAGAAGCCCATGCCACGTAGGAGTGATCCAGCTCCCAGATTTTATCAAACATATCTTAATTTGTGTTGCGAAGGTAAACGAAGGTCTTACGGGGTTGGAACATTATGAGGGCGAGTAAATACTGACTATCAAGGTGAACTATCCCTTTAAGCACATTTATGTCTCAGTCAAACCAGCCAGAATGTACTTAAACACTTTATGCCCAAAGAGTCATCTTAGAATAACTAGACAGCCTATCAGATTGTCTCTGTCCATCTCCAGATGGTGACCTTCAACACTTATTAAAATGCACAGTC
>CM075881.1:19847169-19974669 GCA_038021265.1 Cyprinella venusta | reverse complement strand
GATTGAAAATCGTATGATTTTTTCCCCAATAGAACATCAAAACTTATTATGCAAATATCTGCGTTGCTTTTTTCAGTGAAAATGCAACTTTAGTTTTGTTTGAAACATCACAGTTTTTTGTGCTCGGGTGCTTAAACATATTACAAATTACTACGTTTTTTTCATATTTGGCACTAAAAATGAGCCAGAATCGCCACACATGCCAACCTGAAGAAAGTACAGTTTGATGATTTCCAAACGCTGGTTCAATAATTAAGACATTAAAAATAACAATGCCTCACTCAGCTATGAAGATCTCATGACACTTCCCCATTAAAGTCCATTCATTACTCCATTCGTTACCCGGATGTGACTGCAATGACTAGGACATAACCATGTATTGATATTAATAAAAAGACCATTAGGCAGCAATGGACCTCTCCCCACAAATTAAGGATTTATATCTTATTGAACCAGATCAAATTTTATAGAGTCTAGTGTGATTGCTCAATGTTGCCCTAAACAAGGTCAGTTTAGCTGTGCTGAAAATGCAAAGGATCATTAACTTTTAAGTAGTGGCTATCATTATCATCATTAAACCCATGAAATTCATTAAAGAGAGAGCAAAGCTTCAATCTGGCCTCCCCCAGTCCGACACAACAACATCAGGACCGTTTTCAGGGCGATGTGGCGTTTGCAATGCATCCTTGATTCTTATTCCCCTTTTAAAGCCATTTTCTCAATTAACTTTAATGGTCAATTGTGTCCTTTCGTGCTTGTCTCCCCCACAAGTCCATCTCGCACATTGCCTTTGCTCACCTTCTCCCACTTCTCAAGCGTCAGCTGTTTAAACGGATTGCCCATCCAGCCGGTTAACCTTCCTCAGCGTTGAGAGCTATAATTGGTTTACTATAGAAATGGAAGGGGATAATCCTTCTGTTTGATTAATGCTCGTCTAATCAATTGATGTCTGGCAAAACCGCCCCTCTGGTCACATTTTGCAAAAAAGGAACAGCTGGTTTTTCAAAAGGTCAGACTGATGCAGGGCAGACTGTGTCACCGAGAATGATGGATCGAGCGGAGAACGTCAAACCACTCAATGATTTGTAAGAGGATTTCGGCACATTTGCTGCTTTTTGATCCCATTCACGTTTTTGGGTGGGCCAGTGTTTTGCCACACACAATTATAGCCATCTATACAAGAAGCGCGCCTGCCATTCAGCTTTATTCATTGTGCAGTTGTGATCAATTAGTAATTAACTTTATATTATTTACTTTTATATACGGTTTTCTACAAATTATTACCACAACCTGATAGGCCTATGGCAAAACATATTTGTTTTTGAGGGATAATAGATGTTAATAGTTAAAGGGATGCTCCACTTTTTTGGAAATAGGCTCATTTTACAACTCCCCCAGAGTTAAACAGTTGGGTTTTACCGTTTTCGAATCCATTCAGCCGATTTTCTAATATTTAGAAGAATATCAGTAACCAGACAGTTTCTGGTCTCATTGACTTCCGTATAGTAGGAAAAAAATATACTATGGAAGTCAATGAGACCAGAAACTGTCTGGTTACTGATATTCTTCAAAATATCGGAAAATTGGCTGGATTGAATGGATTCAAAAACGGTAAAACTCAACAGTTTCACTCTGGGGGAGTTATAAAATGAGCCTATTTCCAAAAAAAAGTGGATTATCCCTTTAATAGCTCAAGAAAACATGCTCAAGAAACATTTCTTATTACGATCAATTATAGTTAATCATTTATTATATCTGCTTGATAAAGTGTTACCGTAGTTTATGCGCATACAAACAGTGATACATATTTTATTCGAATAGAAAGTTCAAAAGAACTTTTGTAGATCTTTTGTAAAATTGTCTTTATACGCTTGTGAGCATTTTAATGCATCCTAGCTGAATAAAAGTATTTGTTTCTGAATGACCATAATACTTCATTTCAATGATTTACTTTTAAGTGACTATTTTCTTCCTTTTTGTAGCATTTAACTAAATATTCCCTTGCTCTAGTTCCTTTTTATGTAATATCCAAGACTTCCAAGACCAATGGGCAAAGGAATTTGCATCACATGACCATCCGCCGTCTTGTATGCTAATTATCATTGATATAACCCCTCCTTTGCCCTGACCTTTGTCCAGTAGTGTATCCCAAATATCGACAAGCGGTCTCATGAATTTGTCTTTGTTTTAAAAGCAAATGAGCAGTTTTGTACAGGTTCGTATCTCAAGACATTTATCTCTTTCGTTTTCTCCTCTCATAGAGTGGCCCTCGAGCACAAATCACCCGCCATTTTTCACACGTCGTCCCCATCTGTCTTTTTAGAGCTTCTTATTGTTGGCGTGTAAATCAAAAGCGGCGCCCATTTAAGAAGTACGACCAGTCATTCTTCTTTCACAATGCCAGAACAAACATGAAATATATTGTCTGTTTTTATAGATCTTTGGAAGCTCAGAGAAAATCCTCAGCGAACCGTTCCTCATTTCACCGTTGGGTGATCAGCCGTGATGTGAAACATTACAGTTTTTCATTGATTGGTTATTGATTATGATCCTCTGCCTGAAAAATTAAACTGCAGATGCTAAAATTCTTTTAAATCCTGGATTAGTCTGAGCCTGTACGAGTTGGCTTTTGATATTACCCAGAGGATATTGACAACCCACTTACAGCTGCAAATAATCGACCATTGAGCACCCAAACAATGCTAAGCGTAGCCCATTATTAGAAAAATACAAGCATTCAGCCTCAGACGTGAATTCGCCCTACACAATTCCCCAACAATAGTTCTCTATCCTCTTACTATCCATACTGGATTAATGTCGCATTCAGGAAAAGGCTACAGTGTGATCTGTTCAGTTTCAATCCTTACAATGCAAGGCTCCAATCTCGGCACTCTGCATTGACCCTCCGTCTGCTTTCCGGCAGGAGAAGGGCTTAGACTTCAGAAATTAAAGCTGTGGAGGGGGCGGCACGGGTGCAGACGGGATTAGGCTGGAAGTCTTCAAAGACTTCCACTTCCAAGATTCTGCTATATTCTGGCTCGTCTAAAGAGGCCTTTAATTCTCTTTTTCTCTGAAGTCTACTGTCCTACAGTTGGCGTGAGTTGTGCGCTAGACTATCAAGTTAGATCGAAGTTGGGTTGGGGATTGAGACCAACATTTTGGCCTCTGGTTCTTTGGAAAGGATAAAAAATCAATAGCTTAGGCTACAAATAAAGAGTATTTGTCTTTTGCTATACATCTTTAGGTTACACTTTATTTTGAAAGTCACTTTAGATGTTCTACTAATTATAAGTAACTTTTCAACTACATGTCAACTAACTGTCATTAGAGTTTTAGTATATTATAGTAGACTGATAGGTTATGGTTAGGTGTTAGGCTTTAGGTTAGGAGAATAAATTTACTTGTAGAAGACAAGTTACTTATAGTCAGTTGAATGTCTGTTGGGGGACCAACAAAATAAAGTGTTAGCAGATATTAAGCTGACAGTCTACTAATAATCTAATGACAGTTAGATGACATGTAGTTGAAAAGTTACTTATAGTCAGTAGAATGTCTAAAGTGGACTATCGAAATAAAGTGTTACCCATCTTGAATGGTATTTTAAAGTTTAAGTATGTGCTGTCATTTAATTAAAGGAGAACTCCGGCGAACAATGAACCTTTGGTCTAATAAATCATCGGTACCTCATCAATCGTTCTCTGAGGTTTGTTTTCATGATAATCGAATGTAAAGAGTTTTATCTCTAAAAACTGTTTAGCGTATAATGCTAGTACTGGGGGCATTGACCAACTAAAAAGAATCGCTAGTTTATACCACTAACAAGGCTCAAAATAGCCCCACACTAACACAGTAACATAACAAGACTCCATACATGCAAAACTAAGCATTGACAACTTTGTAAGTGTACAGACCGTTTAATAAGAACATAAGTTATAAAGACCGTTTACTTCGTGTATACATTCAGAAGCCATCTTAGGAAATAGTCTCGATAAGTCGATCCCCGAACGTCGTGCTGAGTGAGCTGAACTGTGTGAAGTTCAACGAACTTCTGAACTGTATGAACGACGTTCGGGGATCGATTTATCGAGACTATTTCCTAAGATGGCTTCTGTATGTCTACACGAAGTAAACGGTCTTTATAACTTATGTTCTTATTAAACGGTCTGTAGGCTACACTTACAAAGTTGTCAATGCTTCGTTTTGCATGTATGGAGCCTCGTTATGTTACTGTGTTAGTGCGGGGCTATTTTGAGCCTTGTTAGTGGTATAAACTAGCAATTTCATTTTAGTTGGTCAATGCCCCCAGATAGCATTATACGCTAAACAGTTTTTAGAGATAAAACTCTATACATTCGATTATCATGAAAACAAACCTCAGAGAACGATTGACGAGGTACCGATGATTTATTAGACCAAAGGTTCATTGTTCGCCGGAGTTCTCCTTTAATACAGTTTTTCTTTGGCATATTTTCCCAAAAACTTAACTTGATTCTTTCCCCACCAGACATTTAAAAAAAAAGTATTGATCATTTTCACAAAACCTTCATGGCCACTAGAATATATTTGTTGTATGAATATCTGAGCATGTAAAGAAAGAACAGAGCCTCTGCTTTTAAACTATTAATATATATATATATATATATATATATATATATATATTCTAGCTTCGTACATTCTTTTTTTATGAACAATTAAACATTTCATGTAAGTTTCATTAAAAAAACTTTTTCTTCTTCTTTTTCAAAGACTACAAAGTGCTAATGCTTCTTCTTAAAGGAGAACTCTGGCACAAATTGAACCTTTGGTCTAATTACACATTGGCACCTTGTCAATCGTTCTCTGAGATTTGTTTTCATGATAACCAAATGTGAGTTTTATTTCTAAAAACTGTTTAGCATATAACGCTAGTATATGGGGGCATTTAATAAGTAAAAGAAATCGCTAGTTATACCACTAACAAGGCTCAAAATAGACACAGTAACATAATGAGGCTCCATACATTCAAAATGAAGCATTGAGAACTTTGTAAGTGTACAGACCGTTTAATAAGATATTATATAAAGACAGTTCACTTCGTGTATACAGACAGGAGCCATCTTGGAAAACAGTCTCGACAAGTCGAACCAAGAACAGCGTTCATACAGTTCAGAAGTTCGCTGAACTTCATACAGTTCAGCTCACTCGGCACAACGTTTGTGGTTTGTAATAAATAATAGTGATAATAATAAAGTTTAGAAACTATCTCTGGCCAAACTTTTTAAAAATGGCGGGAATATTCTGGATACTCCATCTGGTGGGTGCAATGATGACGGTTCTCTCTGACCAATCAGCAGTCGGTTTTGATTTCACATCACATGTTAGTACCGGCTTAGCTCGCCTTAGCTCTCTCAGTGCCTCACCGGATGTGATACTAAAAAAAGTACCCGAAAGCAGGTACAGGTACAACTTTTACACAGTGGAAAACCAAACAAAGTCGAGTCGAGTCGAGCTGGTAATGTGTAGTGGAAAAGCAGCATAATTGTCACACCTGTTCTTGTTATCCCTGTTTCGTTAATCTTTCTTCACTTGTATCTAGTTAGTTCCCTTGTTTAACCTGTGTATTTATTTACACTCCCTGTTTATAGTCCCTTGTCAGTTCTGTTTAATGTTAGTTGTGGGTGTTTCTGTCCTGCCCGAGATTGTTTCAGTAAAGATTGTGTTTACCCTCATCTTCATCTTGTGCCTTCTACTACCACCCTGATCTTACAATAATACAAAAATAAATTTATTGACCACCAAACACAACTTTCTGACGCCATCTTTATTTTCTATCTCCACTGTCACAGAATGGAAAGCGATGGATTGTGGGATACCACAGGCAGTGAAGGAAACATTTATGCTGCCTTCAAAAATCAATCAGATGAAGGTACCTCAGGAGACAGGACGTGAAGCTAACACTGGATTCGGACGGGCCTTTATGCCTTCATACCTTGGCATGCATCCTTTGAGTCTGAAGGCAACATGTTTAAGATTTCGGATGCAGTCTTCATGTCAGTAAGTTGTTCTCGTCACCGTGTCACACTCTGATGTTTAGATTATTTTTTTGTTGACCCTGACAGCTTTCTATATATTATACAATAGTGTCAGTTTTGTCTAACTGAATGCTCTTGTGCATCACACTGAGCTTTTTAGATACAGATTTTAGTATGGGTAAATATTTACTGGGAAAAGTCAATACTGTAGAGCACAAAATACATTTATTATGAATTTATTTATACAGTACATTTATTTTTGTTGAAATGTGTAACTTGTACATTGAAACTTGTTTTTTTGACACAACCCTAACATTACCACCACCTCACATTCTACATATATTCTCATTCAATGAAAAGCAATTAAAAATTTTCTGTTTACATGTAAAACGTGTCTGCCGGTACAAAAATAACCTGCTGTAGATGCTGCTGTTTGAGGTTATGACGCTCCTCTATGTGCCCACACAATGTTGATTAGTTGTGAAGAGTTAGACAGTTTACTGAGAATCAACTCAAGAATCAACAATCCATGTGCATTTATTGTGCAGACAATTGCATTTACTCTTTTGCACACATGCGCCTAAACACATGCGATTTGCTTAAATGAATAGGAAATTCAACTCTGATGTGAACAAGAAACTAACTGTGTACTAATTATGAAAATAAATGTGACCCTGGACCACAAGACCAGTCACAAGTCGCACGGGTATATATTTTTGACAATAGCCAACAATACATTGAATGGGTCAAAATTATCTTTTTTTTTAAAGCCAAAAATCATTAGGATATTAAGTAAAGATCATGTTCCATGAAGATATTTTGTAAATTTCCTACCTTAAATATACTATATATATATATATATATATATATATAATTGTGACAGGATCCAGCTAAATAGCAAACATAAATCGATTTTTTGGCACTCTCAGATTTCAGATTTGTATCTCGCCCAAATATTCTATCCTAACTTATTCTAACAAGCCATATTTCAATGGAAAACTTATTAATATTTCTTAGTATATTACTTAGGAATATTTAGTCTGCTTTCAGATGATCCCAGTTTCAATAAATTGAACCTTGTGACTGGTTTTGTGGTCCAAGGTCACATATAAAAATTTATGATAAAATTATTAAATTATAGTACTGTATAAAAATATTGTTCTCTCTCTTAAATAGTTAATAATCAAATTGAAATCATTTTAAATATTTTATGTATGTATATAAACCATAAATACCTCATGCTTTCTTGCCAAAGATTTTTTTCTACAGGTTAATTTCTTTGAATAACTCCAAATGTCCATTTCACACCCAACACTTTTAATTCTATACATAAATTAATCTGTCGGACCAAAAGCCGCTGTGAATCATTGGATTATTTGGTTTGAAACGCTACAGTAAAGCCGCTACAGGCTGCCGTAAGCAGCCTGACAGCTTTATCCTGCACAATCAATTTCCTCTTGACCAGGAATATATGACTTCTCAATAATTCATTAACGAAAGCAGGGAGCAAAGCTTCAGTCCAAGTATGTATACAGAACAAGATGTGTGACAGGCAATTAATATCAATTACAGTATGCAAGGTCACTAGAATGAACACAGTTAATGTGAAATAAACTCACTTCACACTTCAGTGAGACTCTAATGATAGAAAAACGAATACTTGTGACTCTTGACTGGTGCGGTACTGCTTAAAGGGATGGTTAAATGGGGGTCCTACTATGTGTTTTAATAGTTTTACCTTTTCTCTAGTGTGTAATATAACTGTTTTTGCATCTAAACAATCTACAAAGAGAGTGAACCTCTCCAACAGAGAGAGTTGTACCTACTATTGGTAGAGTTATTGTAGTGTTAGTGTTGTTCATCAAACGTCATGCAACAACATAGTGTAAATTTAAAATTTTTATTCAAATTATTAAATGGACAATACAGCCCTCCCATTCCAGCCTGATATATGGAGAATAAAGTTGAGCGAGTTCAGCAAAAGGCGTATTCGAACTTGGGTCGATTTGCGTCAAAACTTTCTACCTCGCGCCTTAGCTCTATACACTACTGTTGACAGTCCAGTGTCTTTCTTTTGGCTCAACCAGACACCCATGGGAGTTAGAGTAAATAGCTTTTTCCAGCAAGGCGGGCTATTTGCACAACCTTTTGTTGTGTTCTCACCATTTTTTCGAACAACTGCTTCCTGCAACCATGCATTTCGATGAAGTGATGTAGAGAAATGACACAGTTTTAATACTATATCCCAATCAAATATACTTAAAGCTACACTGTGTAACTGTTTTAGTTTATTCTTCGCTAAAAAACACTTAGTCCTTTCAAAAATATATGTGCTCATTAATGTATGTTTACTTTGTTCAAGTAATAAAGTATTCTCTTGAGTGTATAATATGCCATTGAAAATACATACGGGTAAGGGGTTCTAATGTCGGTCGCCATGTTGCCCCTCCATCTTGAAAGTACATTAGCCAAAGAAGGACATACCCGTTAATTCAAGCTTCGCCTTTCGCGTTTACGTTTGAGTTAACACTCATGGACGAGGTCGAACTGGAAGCCATGTTAATCTTGGACTACATTGGCCACCGTAGGAGTTAAAACGAAATCGGAATTGAGAGGAACAGAAACTAATATTCACTGGATGGTCATATACCTTTTCACCACTAGATGGGCGTAAAAATCACACAGTGTAGCTTTAAGTATATCTTATAGCTCACTAATCAAATATACTTAAGTATATCTATTTCCTGATAACTAAAGTGTATTAAGGACAAAACTAGTTCCAATTTAGTAGACTGCATATATAAGTTTAGTATTCCAAAAGTGCATTTGCAGGGTATGTAAATGAAGTACATACAAATCTAAATGTATTTGTTGTATACTTAGCATACGATAAATGTATTTCAAATATATTTTAGCACGTTTATTTTTCAGGGTAGCGTAGTTATAGTAGTGTTTACTGATGCTCGCCAGTTAGTAAGGAGAGGTACATTTCCGACATACACTCTATGCGCTAACTAAACCAATCATAACAGACCTGGACCTGGCCGGCTGACCAATCAGAGCAGCCTGTGCTTTTCTGAAACCATACCTAAACCAAATCAAAGCATTCAAAGAGGGTGAAAACAGTTTCCGCAACAATGCAAATTCTAAGAAAAATTATTTGTTTTTTGAACATTAAATAATTTAAGACCCTCTTAATCAAAATTATAAACCTGTAAATGAGCATAATAGGGACCTCTCATCATTTGCTCACTTAAGTTGTTTGAAAACTGTTGTCCCTTTTGAACAAATTGAGATTAGTATAACCTAAATTAGTATAACCCAAATTGAGATTAGTATAACCTACAGACTTATGTAGCCTAAAACACTCATGGACTACTTTTATGACTTCTTAATGGTGCATTTTTTGGAGAAGGAGTCACTGATCACTTTCTGAAACATTGTTTTCCACAGAAAAGGGTAATATGGTTTCCAGAACAACATAAGTCTGAGTAAGATTTCATTTTCAAGTTCAATTATAAATGAACAATCTGAAACTGAAAATCTTATGAATGAAGCCTCACTTAACATATGCAGTCAGAAAAAACAAATGTATTAGTTTCTTGGGGATTAATTGGCAGTTGTCTTGTTTGTGTTTGGGCAGCAAAAACAAAAAAACAGTTTTATTTATTTAACTGAAATAATCGAATATCCCCCAATTTTCCCAGACTTGGACCCCACCACCCTCTCAGGGACAGTAAACAGTAAATGAATTTGCTTTGTGCACCTCGTTTGATAAGCACGTACAATAGAAGGGCAGTGGAGTGGACCGTGCAGTGTTATGTAATCAATATCATTGGTCATTTGGAACTAAAGGGGCTGCCAAGCTGCTGACTGAAGCAATGTTTACACGTTTCCTTCCCCCCTTCCTCAAGATGCCGCCAACAGAGAAGAAAGAGACGACGGAGCAAATAAAGAACTAATCTTTGTGGGCCAATGGCACGGTTTAATCTGAGCCGGTCCGAGTTGATTGAGGATGCTTGCAAAAGCACCTAAGCCCATGACCCATGTCACAGCCCACCAAGGTCAAGGCAAAGTCGCTTATCTCTGTAAATCAAAACTGTCGGGGTGAACAATGGGGGACAATTTCAATTAAAGTGTGTTCGGGGACCACAGAAACACAGAGGAACAAACTAAACGACTTTGCGCTCGACTTCGCATTTCAGGAAACCAGGCGAGGCCAATTAATGGGCTTTCATTCACAAATGTGGCACTGTGAGAATTTTGCCTAAATGATTATTGTCTATTTTGTGGCATTGTGAATTTGGTGTTGGATTTAGTTTGAAACAATTTTTCACTTAGACATAACTAGTAAATTTCACAAACAGGTACAAAAATGGCAAATAACACATTGAAATAGTATTTTCTTGTAAACATACTCCAATATTATTTGTTTTATTTAACTTGTGTGGATTTAATATTTACCAGGCCAATTTTTTTTCTATTTCTCACAGTGATTTCAGTTTCCACCACACATATCCAAATGCCGACTCCAGGATCGCATCTTAGCATCATGGTGGTGAGTTTTGCATCAGTTCTTTTTTTTTTTTTTTTGAAAATTAAAAATATATAGTTTAATTATCAGTCAACTAGCAGTTTTTTACTACTAGCATGTTATACTGGCAAAATGAACATTCATTATGATATTTTGAGTCGGAAAGCCTTTCTTCCGTTCAAATGAACGTTATTTGGCTCGGAGGTTTCAAACCTTTGTTGTTGTTCAAAGGTTTCGCCTCGGGCGGATTGATGCGCTCCAGTCTACTGGAGGGGAACGTCAGCGTTTTCGCACTTATCTTTTAATCACGTTTGCCTAAAACCTAATTGGAAAAATAATAGGGCCTCAATTTATTTAATGCCGATCTCAGCATAACTCAAGACACGCGGAGGTAACAATCTGTATTTGACCCATATCGCGGAACTGATTCGAATGAGAATGTTATGCTAATTAGAATAAAAATAGAATTGGTTCAAATTGTGCATGCTAAGATATGAAAATACGTTAATTTTAAGTGTAGTATTGTGCTTGAAAACAACATTAAAATCAGATACCTGTTGTGTGACTTTACGGATATATTTTGTTGCCGTTTAAAACCACATCAACATCTGTTTCTCAAGATTTTTGTGAAGAATTGGCTTGATCTAAACGGTAAGTGAGTGTAATTAATTTAGATGATTTCTTTGCAAATGCCTCATGCGTACCGTGAATTATCTCAGAATTGAGTTCCTTTGAATGCCTGCCAGGAGACGGATAGAAATTGAAAGCTCAAAGAAACACAATGTGATATTCCTCAAACATTCTGGTTTGGGTATATTATAAACAACTCTAAGTTATTAAAATTCAAAAATGTGGTGCACAAGACCTGCAGTATATGGGCTACTTTTTTTTATTTTTTTTTTTTACCTTTTTGGATCTTATCAGATTCATCAACATGTAATGCCATTGGTTTTTTATGTTTTATTTCTCCCACAGAAAAATGGAAACATACAGGTTTGGAACGAGATAAGGGTGAGTAATTAATGACAGAATTTTCATTGCTATATTTAAACAAAGCCTTAAACCTCAGGTAAAACCATAGCATTATTCCTTTGGTATAGGTATTTCCTTCAGGAATTGCAAATCTAGTTTCTTTTATGCAAATGTTGAGCATTTTCAGAGCTATTGGAACATTCAACAGCGATGACGTGTATTAGTTCAGTATTTTTAAATGTACCCACTTTTTCCCCTTATGTTCTCTCTTTCTCTCAGACGACTCTAGCGATCGGAAACGCAGACTCTGCAGTGTCAAGTAAACCTCTGAACCTCAGTCGACGAGAGCAGCGGATGGGCCATGGGACAAAGGATTAAAAGACTCTTCCTGACAAGAGGAACTCTCACGCAGGCCGGCACGCGATGAGTCATTCGTAGCCTCGGGCAGCTGGTCGTTTGTGGTTTGGGTGATTGAAGAGGAAAGACACGAACTAACAATTGATCTGAAATCCATCAGTAGTTCAGACCGCACTGAGATCTTTCCCAAAGTTTAGATGGATCTCAATGGTGAAGTTTTCTGACCTTCACATGACTGATGACAGCTGCGTAAGACTGCAGCAAGTCTAGACTTAAACTAAAAGAACAGTTGACAACAGTCTGTGCAATTAATAATTCACCCACAGATTACAATTCCAAAACTGAATCATTTTTCTTAGCATTTATAGTAACACCAGGTGACTTTTCAACCTTCATAATATATTTCCAAGTCTCTTGTGATGGTACATTGACTTACAATAGGTTGAATGACACGTCTGCCATAGCCCGACGGGGTCTGTAGCGTTTTTAATTGTACTTTTAAACTTCGGGTTTCGGGTAGTTCCCCCCGCAAACAAAGAGAACTACAAAATTCGACTGCTGTACGGCATATACGTCACTTCCACCACCACCCCCACTTCCTTAAAATCGGACTTGCGAGCCAAATGTTATATTCATGGCCGAAGCAGCACAGAAAAACAAGAAAGCAAAGGTTTTATCGGACGAAAGCAAACAGAGAAACGTGATCGCGTAAAAGGCAGAACGAGGTTTAACTTTGGGCCAGTGTTTTCTGGCGTGAGCTGAAGGAGGGGGATGGGGGCAAACCGATGCGTAACGTTACTTGGCTGTCATGCTGGACTAGTAAGTACGTTATATTTCTTGCATACTAGCCTATCTCTATTCTTTGTTTTTTTTGTCTGCCTTACTATGTTACGAAAGCTATCCTATCTTCCGTTTATCTTCAAAATAAAGTTAACTGGTGTTTTAACTTCTAAACGGCGTGTACAAGTTTGGTAGGGGCTACATTCTTGCAAGGAAATATATAAGATATACAAAATCATATTTTTGGATACCTATTAACATCATCGTCATCATCATCTTCTTCCGCTCATCCGGGGGCCGGGTCGCGGGGGCAGCAGTCTAAGCAGAGATGCCCAGACTTCCCTCTCCCCCAACACTTCCTCCAGCTCTTCTGGGGGGATACCGAGGCGTTCCCAGGCCAGCTGGGAGACATAGTCTCTCCAGCGTGTCCTAGGTCTTCCCCGGGGCCTCCGCCCAGTGGGACGTGCCCGGAACACCTCCCCAGGAAGGCGTCCAGGAGGCATCCGGAACAGATGCCCGAGCCACCTCAGCTGACCCCTCTCGATGTGGAGGAGCAGCGGCTCTACTCTGAGCTCCTCCCGGGTGACCGAGCTTCTCACCCTGTCTCTAAGGGATCGCCCAGCCACCCTGCGGAGAAAGCTCATTTCGGCCGCCTGTATCCGGGATCTTGTCCTTTCGGTCATGACCCAAAGCTCATGACCATAGGTGAGAGTTGGAACGTAGATTGACCGGTAAATCGAGAGCTTTGCCTTACAGCTCAGCTCCTTCTTCACCACAACAGACCGGTACACCGACCGCATTACTGCAGAAGCTGCACCGATCCGTCTGTCAATCTCCCGTTCCATCCTTCCCTCACTCGTGAACAAGACCCCAAGATACTTAAACTCCTCCACTTGAGGAAGGATCTCTCCACCAACCTGAAGTGGGCAAGCCACCCTTTTCCGGCTGAGGACCATGGCCTCAGATTTGGAGATGCTGATTCTCATCCCAGCCGCTTCACACTTGGCTGCAAACCGTCCCAGTGCATGCTGAAGGTCCTGGTATGAAGGGGCCAACACGACAACATCATCTGCAAATAGCAGAGATGAAATCGTGTAGTCCCCAAACCTGACACCCTCCGGCCCCTGGCTGCGCCTAGAAATTCTGTCCATAAAAATTATGAACAGAACCGGTGACAAAGGGCAGCCCTGCCGGAGTCCAACATGCAGTGAACATTGCGCTAGGGAGGCCTGGGAGGAGTTCGGTGAGGCCATGGAGAAGGACTATCGGCTGGCCTCGAAGAGATTCTGGCAAACTGTCCGGTGCCTCAGGAGAGGGAAACAGTCCCCTACCAATGCTGTTTACAGTAGGGGTGGGCGGCTGTTGACCTCGACTGGGGATGTCGTCGAACGGTGGAAGGAATACTTCGAGGACCTCCTCAATCCCGCCGTCACATCTTCCATTGAGGAAGCAGAGGCTGAGGGCTCGGAAGTGGACTCGTCCATCACCCTAGCTGAGGTCACCGAGGTAGTCAAGAAACTCCTCGGTGGCAAGGCACCAGGGGTGAATGAGATCCAGCCCCGAATACCTCAAGTCTCTGGATGTTGTGGGGCTGTCTTGGTTGACACGCCTCTGCAGCATCGCGTGGCGGTCGGGGACAGTGCCTCTGGGATGGCAGACCGGGGTGGTGGTTCCTCTTTTTAAGAAGGGGGACCGGAGGGTGTGTTCCAACTATAGGGGGATCACACTTCTCAGCCTCCCTGGAATACGGCCGATAGTGGAACCTCGGATTCAGGAGCAACAGTGCGGTTTTCGCCCGGGCCGTGGAATACCTATTAACATGTCTGTGATATTCGTTTATTTTCCTTTCCTCAAGCTGTTTTGCAAACCGATTTTGCTGATTCATTTATGGCTTGATATTATAATATTGACAATATGTGGTTATTATCTACCACTCAAACATTGCGTTGAAGTATCATATAGATTCAGTAAAACGGTAACCAATAGACTAGGCTACTATAATGACGCTGGCTTGTAAACGTGAGCATCGCGATCATTTGTCGTTAGAAAAAATAAAACCCATGAAATGATATTCATATGACATGCTGAAATATATGCCACTGTACCTGGGATGAAGACATTTCACACTCGACGCAAGCAGAACACCTGCATGTGACGTACTCCTACAGTGTTCAGGGCTATCATGGTTGCTGTCAACAAATGCGCGTGCATGTGGGATAACAGAGTTCACGACAGTAGTAGAGGACAATACTGTTTCCCAACTGTAGGGGGACCCCGAGAACAAAAGTAACCTGGTGTTGCTTTAACACAAAAAAGTGATGGTTAGTAGAATAACCAATTAAGTAATCTAACTTTATAAATGCCAAAAAGAAAAAGTCCATATGACTGTGACTGTGACCATGTGCTATTTTCTGAAGCTATTTGATTTGTTAACCCTTACACGGATACCTCGGGTCTTTAGTGACCAGTATTCCTCAATCAATTCATTATAAATAATATAACCATTAAAAAATAATACAATTGCAAAAGTTTTCCCTGTTTTCCCTTTCATTTTTTTGTAAAAAATTGTATTGGGTCACTAACGACCCGAGGTGTGTAATAGTGCAAGTATTTATTTTTTTTTTCTGCACAACAACAATTGAATATTTGATGACTGAATAAGTCAATGTACCTTTATTCCACAAGATAGCAATGTCTGAAACACAATGAAGGGACGTTTCACTCATAGTTACTGCAGGCAGAAAACAAAAGAATAGGAAGAATCATCATCAAAACTTGTAATGTCTCAGTGATTTACTGTAGAGCAAGTACTGAACACAATCAAATATGAGTGTCACTGTCACTTGATGATGGATCTGATGAAGAAGCTGTCAGCTATCAAAATATTGATGTTGAAGATGTTGAAAATGATCGTTTTGAGTATATGTTTGAGCCAGATGCTGAATGTACTGGGAAATGAGCTCTGATGAGGACAGTGATGATGGTATAAAACATCTGCTCAAACTGAACCCTTTCAAGCTCCAAAATGTAACAAAATTTGCTTTATTTTATTCTTCAATAATTGTTACTCTAATATCAAAAGAGTTTATATCATCGCGACAGGTAGAGATCTATCTGTGTTAGATATAGTTCCGGGTCACTAAAGACCAGAATATGTAATAATGATTGGTGTAACATTAATGCAACAAGGGTTAATCATAATTTTGAAAATCTTCCATATCACATTTCACCTCAGTTTGTCACTTTGAAATCTGAAAATTGATTCAAAAGACAATTTCTGTGAATTTCAAGCTTATTATACAAATAAACAACCATATTGAATAGACACATCCAGAAGGCCAGTCATACTATATGAAATCAATGTTGCAACACAATAAGTGCTCTGTGGTGACTAATCGCTTTGATTTGTATTTGGTAAACAGGTTTTCTTAGCCAATGGGGACAGACATCTTAATTGGAGAGGATATGGAATTGTACAGCTGTGAAGACAGTGACACGGGCCTCTTCCTCTCCGGTTTGCCTGCAGGGTTTGAGATGATTTAATTCATTTGCAAGTTGGCTGCTGCATTCATGCTGTCCTCCTGTGATGTTTCATTATGTTCTCGAACAGAAGAGCTCTTTGGTATGGAAATAACTTTTCAAATGGGAAAAATCTCTTTCTTTCTGCCTCAAACACACACTATACATGCAAATGAAACATGAAACCAAAAAAAAAAAAAAAACGATTTTTTTTTTTTGTTATATTTTCGGAGAAGCTTTGGGAAGCCATGCTTAGGTGGAAGTAAGACAGGAGATTTTCTCAAAGCTGCAACTGTGAAGGATTTTCTCAAGTAAACTAATTAAAGGTGGGTTGCCAAGGCTCATTTGACCTACAGTTTGAAGACAGAACTCACAATAAAACAAACTAAATAATCAATATTCAGGAAGCTTTCGCAAGAGTAAACCTTGCATACTGTTATACATGAGCACAACACTACATTGTATTGAAGGTATTTCTAAAAATCTTGAATAAATTATTTATATAACAAAATACTATATAAAAAGTGACTGCAAAGTACCAAAATCAGTTAATTTGCGTTTTGCCCTTAGATTGTTAGTGAAAATTAAATTGCATTTTTATTCATTTATTTATTTTTTCTGTTCACAGTTAGTGAAAATTTGAATAAAAAAATCAAATTATTTGATTATATTTAAATTTTTACATCGTTCGTGGACCGTTATAATGAAATGGCTTATCTGGTTTTCTTTTTCAGATGATCATTGATTATTTTATTTACTACAGGCAGAAAATGACTACAACAGGCAGGAATTATTATTTTTCATCACATAAAGCTATTATAAGAATCCCTGCAATATAGCTCATGAGTCATATAAACTTCTTACAGTGTTTTTTTTTTTTATATATTTTTTTCAAAAGCCTACATCATCGTTCGCTTTCATTGCCAGAACATTCTGGCAATCTATTGTCTTCTTCTGCAAAAGAAAGAGAAAACGTGTTTGGAACCACATAAGGGTGAGTTTAATCGGTATACACATGAGGGTGAGTATACAATATTATTTATAAACAATGATGGAATGTATTAACTCTGTTAATTGAATGACTTAAATAGGCAAGTTGATTCTACTTACTTTAAAAAATCCACTTAAATTACATTAAACTGACTTGTTAAGTTAAATCTTGTAAAACTTAAAAAAAGTTGAAAATTTAAATTAATATAAAAATTTATGTTATAACTTATCGTCATATATCGTGTTTTTTTTTTTTTTACAGTGTGCACAGTGAGATTACACAGAAATTGCAGTGTGCAATGTCATAATGTGTCCTGAAATCATCACTAGTTCAAAGATCTATAACACCACCTGTCAACAGCTTTTTGATCTGTAAGTATAACCGCAAATGTCAAGTATTTGTTGTACGAAATAATTCCCTATTAGATGAATGAAGATGAAACGGTGCCGTTTATCATCACGGTTCTTTCTCAGCATGGCGCCAAATCTCACACTTTCAACGACGTACATTACAGACAGAGCCCATCTGCTGAGGTCAAACCTAAAGTCACCGTGCAGGAAGCTGATGAGAGAATAAATTTGTCCCAGTGGGAAAAAAACAGAGAGTGTGTGTGTGTGTGTGTGTGTGTGTGGATGAGTATATACGTACCCAGAGGTGGGAAAGCAGGTATACAATACTGCTGAGAGGCGAGACGCCCAGGAGTGAGCCGAGCTCTACGGCAGTCTTATTGATGCTGTTGCCACAGAAACCAGGGTCGAAGGGCTCAAATGCACACACACACACACACACAAAAGCACATCTACGTTCACCTGCACACAAACAGTCATTGTTATTCTCAGGCACTCTCGATCGTCTGCAAAAGGGTTAGTGCTCTAAAACAAGAAGCAGGTTTTTTGAAGAATCCATTTAGATTAGAAAAGAAAAACTCTCCTGCTTGCAACAAAGACGGTCAAAAGTGACCTGAAATGAGGGGTCAGCTTTTTGTGCCCGGCGAATACGTTTATAGCACTCACGATTGTGAGACAGACAATCACTCGCCGCAGTCTAAAACAGAGGGTTGTATGTAGCGGCGGGCGAAACATGAAAGTCCTGGTGGAGAGCTCTCTAAGACTCATCCCGCCTGAAGCTAAAACCTGTCTCAGATACTCCAGCTTTGAGTCCCCCATGAGCCCCTTTTCATGTTGGTGCAGCTAAGAGCCTCATAACCCACCGAAGAAAGCATTAAGCTTCCAGCGCGAGAGCCGAGAGGGGCTGGGAAAGAAACACCTTATCAATCACGTCACCGTTGTACCGGCTCTGTGGATGTAACACGATATCAGTGCTTTAAAACTTCATCGTCCTTCCAGAGTCGCTGCCAGATGATCTTGAGATGCCTGCAAGCTTAAATATTGTTTGCTGTTGTATTGGTTTGCTTCACAATGTTCTTGGTCTCCTAGTACCCGCAAAGTGGAAAATGAAATGGTAAAATGATTCGAATTGACACGTTTACTTTTTAATTTTTATTCTTGCAGTTTTGCCCCGAGATTGGAGTGAAAATGTAATGTCAAATCAATGAAAATCAGTTGATTTCCTTTTATTTTTTAATTTAGGCACATGCTTTGTTCACTTTTCAATAATAAAATAATCTGATTTTCACATTTAGCATTGATTATTTGATTTATAATTGGCAGAAATGGCAAATTGTCTTAACCTTCAGGTTCACACGAGGGCTGCTCATTCTCTTGCCAATTTTAAATGAATCTTAGCTTTGCACTTCAGCTTTTTGACATATATTGACATGAAATCATTTTTATTTTTTACTCTAAATCATTTGATTTATTGTTTTATTTTCTTTACTTTTCTGTTTCTGTGGGTAAATGTGGTTAAATAAACTTTGATGTTTGACCATAGGTTTAAAGCCAAAATAAATCATGAAGAAATTGTAAAAAAAAAAAAAATAAGAAGAATAATAAAACTTAGCATCAGGGACAAAAAAGTATTAGATTAGTCACCTAGAAATTGCGCAGAATCTTAAATATTTGTATTGATTTAGACCCCAATCAATCAATCAATCAATCAATCAATCAATCAAACAATCAATCAATCAAACAATCAACTAATCAAAAGCAAATCGTAGGGGTCTCAGATTTTGGATGCCACTCCTTGTACTTCGCTGATGATGGGAAAGACTTTACAGTAAATTAGCATTGTTGCATATTTGAACATACTAGCATGTCATAAAATAGCATTTTTTGTATTAACCAGAAGAAAGTAAGTCATACAGGTTTGGAGTGATGCATAGTCTGCAAAAATAATATGGACGTAGAGTCTGTGACGTCACCCATAGGTTTCTGAAGAGCATTTTTGAACCCCAAAGTAGGCGGAGCTGGCCATCACCATCTTGGCAGCTCGACACCGTACGTCACACACACGGATAACCGAAAATGGGCAAAGAGGCAGGATTAGCTTGGGTGACGTGATGGCTAACAGCAGACAAACGGCTAGTAGTGACATCAGTAGTAATCCATCAGTCACTCAATTGGCCACGCCCTTAATTATGCAGAACTTTATAATTTAAAGAATTTTCCCACCAGCGGAGCAACTTGATATATTAAACTTTTACCGTATCCAGTCTGCAAAACTCCGAACACATCTTTTTCTTTAAAAATGACTCAAGTGCAGTTATTTGTTCTGGTTTCAAAGAAAAGCTTAAGTTCAAATCATCCAGAGTAGCGGTCAAAGCCGAATTCGAAAGACAGCTGTTCGCCAGCAGCAGCCATTCTTAGTTTTCAAGTAGCAGTGAACCATCGAAACTCTGTTGTCATTATGTTAAAGGGATACTCCACTTTTTTTTTTGGAAATAGGCTCATTTTACAACTCCCCCAGAGTTAAACTGTTGAGTTTTACCGTTTTTGAATCCGTTCAGCCGATTTTTCTGATATTTAGAAGAATATCAGTAACCAGATCGTTTCTGGTCTCATTGACTTCCATAGTATTTTTTTTTTCCTACTCTCTTTTGCAGCCTGTCTCTAGTGGCCAGTCAATGAATTGCTGTTTAAGTCACTTCCGTTTTGGTTTCAAGAGAGGGTTGCAGCTTTGAAGTGAGGAAATTATGACAGAATTAACAGACTGATCTCATGAAGTAGCGTGTGTATGACACGCCAATTCGTATTTCCATTTTTGGCGTGCTATCAAGACGCATAATCACTTTTCAGCGTGTTTATGAACGCCGTTGATTTAACGTTATTACTGTATATTTAAATATATGACTTACCCCAACCCCGTCCCTAAACCTAACCGTCACTGGGGTTAATGGCATTTATGACTGGACATTTGACGGCGTGTACATACACGCGCAATCACTCGGACATTAATGGCGTAGACAGACATACACGCATACACGCGGATACACGCGGATAACTCAAAATGTGTAGAGATAACACGCCACTTGACTCGAAAGTGGCGTGTATGTTTACACAAAAGTCATGATCTCATGTTGGAATTAAAAACCATCATCTCTTTAATATCTATATTTTTCTTATAACTCAAATATTTGTCACAAACGCCTCCTCATCTGTAGAGCAGGAGGTTGTGGGTAATTTTAGGCAAAAAAATGAATGCATGGGCGTGCATGGAAATCCTTGGCATGCTATTTTGCCCATACTTTGATTTGGGATGCCTTATTTCAATCCTTTAAAGTTTGTAGGATGAATTGGGATGCAGCAAAGGTCTAGATATCATTTATTCCTTAATAATACACTAATAATTATTGTGAATGTGTTCTATTGTGTCCAGGTGCGGTCATTTGGCCAGGTGGCGGGGATGCATTTCTCATGCATATGAATGAGTCTATTTAAATAGGATGAATATTTTTACCACGTCGTTCAATTGGCGCGCGGCTTGGATTCATCGTGAGGGAATGCTGTTTCTTCACTTTGGGAGAAGCGAAACAACAACTGAAAAAAACAATACCGGTGAAAAGATGCCAATCACAACATCCAACAGGAGTTGTGCTAGACAAAAAGAAAGATTGGAGATGAGGGTGAGTGTATTCAGGAATGTGTTTTGTGTGCGTGACCCTTGAGCTCGCAGGTCTATTCGAGTCCGGCGTTGGCGTGAGGATAAAATTGGATCTCATTTGAATACGGCCACTGGGGAGCACAAGCCGACGTTTGCTCAGGTGTTCCATGAATGTAATTTAGTGTTTCAGAGAATATCCAACTGTGCGGAGGAGATGGCAGCCTCAACTTAGCGTGATCGCGCAGAGGAATTGGCACACATCTAAATGACATGGATGTCTTGAATGATAAACAGGAAGCCAGCGTTGTATCGCTGCAAAACTCTGCGCTTTGGCAGCTTGTATTTGGCAGAGAAAAATTCCAATATGTTTCTCATCTGTCTCATCTCATTTGAGGGGAGAGAGAAAAGGAGACAGGCCGAGAGAGGGAGAGATGAGGTGCAGGTGTTGAGGAATAAGATCTGAGATGAGATTCTCAAAGGTCACAACCTGTATATCAACTCCACTCGCAGATACATTGAGACACCAAGCTCACCCTCTCACCCCGGCTGCCCTTCTCTATCCGCTAGAATCCACCGCTGAGAGGAGGCGAAATGAGAACGGGAGAGTGAAATCGAGTGTGTGTGTGTGTGAGGCAAGCGTCTTCTGAAATGAGAAGGCAAAATCCCCTCTCTTTAGTCCAATGGAAATTAATTTTTCAGTTGATGTTTACACACTTTATGAGTTTAAGGCACAGAGAGCATTAATTTAACTTGCACATGGGAATATCAGCCAGCATCCAATGCTATATTTATATTATAATTAATATTAAAGATATTATTTATTAAAACCAATTTGCGTTTTTAAAAAAAACTTTTTTCAAAAAAGAATTGCTACAGTAATACAGTGATGCACACACTCAACAGCTTTCCCCTGGTTTTTATTTATATATTATTTATAGTCAACTTCTTTTTGGATCATTAGTCATCAAATACTCTGTAAACACCGCAAGGAGAATGAAGGTTGTGGGTACGGAGGTGTAGCTTTAATTTAGCTGAGAGCTTGCTAAAATCACTCACAGCTTAGTCTGATTAAACCAAAACTGATTTTGTATATATATATATATATATTTTTTTTTTACTTTAAAGGAATACTTCACTTTTTTTTGGAAATAGGCTCATATTACAACTGCCCCAGAGTTAAACAGTTGAGTTTTACCGTTTTCGAATCCATTCAGCCGATTTTCGGATATTTAGAAGAATATCAGTAACCAGACAGTATCTGGTCTTATTGACTACCATAGTAGGAAAAAAAAATATACTATGGATGTCAATGAGACCAGAAACTGTCTGCTAACTAATATTCTTCTAAATATCAGAAAATTGTCTGAATAGATTCAAAAACGGTAAAACTCCATTGTTTAACTCTGGGGGAGTGGTAAAATGAGCCTATTTCCAAAAAAAAGTGGAGTATCCCTTTATGGTAAAAAGTCTTCTATAGATGCCACTTCATTCCAGTAAAGGTATTTTTCATAATTAGTCCAAATGATTGTGTTGTGATGATGTCTCTCTCTCTCTTTCAGGTCTTTTCTCTTCCTGGGGCCAATTCAATGAGAGTTTCAGCTGATCATGATCGGAGCTTTATCAGAATCACCCTTAATGCCAAGTACCGGTTTACATGTGCAAAAAATATCCATAATGTTCCTCTTTCAATAATTCAGAAATGTGCAAAGGCTGACAAAACAAATAGCATCTGTCTGCCTCTGCTTTGTGTATACATGCTAAGAGTTCATGTCAACATCAATACTACATGCATATATCATGAGTTGACATTTACACAGCATACGTGAGTGGGCAGAATCACCAGTGTTTCATGGCTGGGGGAAATATGAGGTGTCTGACTGCTTTGTACTGCTTATTATGACCTTTGGAGGCTGGGTTCAGACTGCTATTGCTCCAGACGACAGGTTTGGACCTGACCTTTAACCAGCCACTGCCTCCCCAACACAAATATCAGCTGGAGCATCATCTATTTGTTGTCCACTGGTCTTCTGTAATCTGTTTTAAAGGAGGTCCCAGTGTTACTTTGAAGTATTTTATATTTGTGTCTTTGGGAGACACTTTGCGACATACATTGCATTGACGCTGTGCTTTTGGTAACACTTTATTGCGATAGTCCACTTTAGACATTCTACTGACTATAAGTAACTTTGCAACTACATGTCAACCAACTAATTGTCTGCTTTATATCTGCTAACACCTTATTTTGATGCTCCCCCAACAGATATTCCACTGACTATAAGTAAATTGGCAACTACAAGTCAACCTATTCTACTAACCCAGACCCTAAGTTGTTTGGCACCATTGACTTCCATAGTCAATGGTGCCAAAGATCCAATCATTCTTCAAAATATTTTCCTTTGTGTTCAGCAGAAGAAAGAAACTCATACAGGTTTACAACAACTTGAGGGGTGAGTAAATGATGACAGAATTTTCATTTTTGGGTGGAGTATCCCTTTAAAGTAGTGCATTCCTTGGGAATCAAACCCATGAACCGATCTCATTCCCCATTGACTACCATAGCATGTATTTTTTTTCCTACTATGGTAGTCAATGGGGAATGAGATCTGTTTGAGTAAAACATTCTTCCAAATATCTTCCTTTGTGTTCAGCAGAACAAATAAACACATAGAGGTTTGGAACAACATGAGGGTGAATAAATACTGACAGAATTTTCATTTTTGGGTGAACTAACCCTTTAACGTCATGACCAGGACAGGTCATGTAGCCTAAATTGTTAATAATACATGTTTTTTGAGGGGAGAAATCTTTTCATCTATCATTTCATTTATGCATGACTGACACTGGGTTGTTTTTGTTAAAATTGCAATTCAAATGGATGAATATTTACATGCAATACACATCCATACACATATCTTATGTTTGTATTGAAAAGCATTTTTTTTTTGTATTGTTTAAAAATTCTTCAACCTGTTTTATGGCCAGTTTTAGTTTCAGCTAAATTACTTTTATTTTGAAGTTTTGACTTTTTATCAAGGTCTTTTACTTTGTAATTTCTTTGACTTCTGGACATGGCTTCTCTTAGCATTGCTGCAGGGATTTTGTATTTTTGTAGGCTAAAACCAGGAGGTGAGTTAGTATTTTATCACTTCCAGTTCCATTGTCCTGAAGTCAATGAGTTTTTTTGAATGGGTTGAAATGCTTGAAAAAGGTCACAAGCGCTAGATTTTATTCTACAACATAAAATACATCATTAATACCCTCTTTTTTATTTTTTTAGCTTTTACTTGTCTTAAAAAATATGTTTAAATGGGACTACAGAGTGACATTAAACATCATCAGCTGAACAGGTAAACTCATCTACTCAATAGTCCACTTTCACAGCCGAGTTGTGCTTATATTCACAGTCTTGCAAACTGCAAAATGTTTTTAGACAAAGCTGGGAAGCTTAGCGATAGTAACGTTTAAGTCTAGTGACTGCGGTGAAGTTTGTTTATAGCCTATGTTTAGCTTTTGATTTCTGTATTTAAGCTTCAAAATTCATAAAAGTTGTGTTCATTTGTGAAGATTATCACAATGATCAAAACATGCGAGAATCAGAATCTTTTGTTAGTCGCAGACCATATTTTCTGCAATAATGCAAAAGCCACTGGAAAAACCCTCTTTGTTTTTTTCTTGAAGGAACCAGGTTGATGCGAACTTCTAGCTTGGCCTACAAAAATACATCATCACTGCAGCGCCCGATTCATCTCCATGGCATGTTGCTCGGCCGGTGGAAGTAAGTGATTAAATATATGCCATACTCTATTTTTCTTATGTGACCACAGAATTTTTATTTTATTTTTTATTACCACAGTCATTAAGATTCATATCTAAACAATAATTGGACACAGGTTATAATGCATGCAAGATATTTAAAGATGCCTTTTACACCATATGGTTTAGTTCTGCATCAGCGAGGTCCAAACGGGGCCTTGACCCATTGGTTTTGTCCTTGGTTAGTTGAATACAGGGGTTCTTGTTTCATTCATTAGTGTGTGTATTCTGAATGAAATACATAAAGCTTACTCCATAAATGCTAAATGTTTCAAATCAGTACGATGCTATATTGTCATGTCAATGCAGAAATTACAATTGTTTTGCATTAATCAAATTTGATGTAACAAAAAAGGAATGAAATCAAAATTGACAATTTTTTAAATGTTTTTTTTTCAGTAGTTATTCTAAATTATTTATCCTTGTACATTAATATATTTTTTAAATAGATGTGCCCTGAAATCTTTAATCAAAATATCTTCCCTTTCCTCTTGTGGTGATATCTCTTCTCTTTTCTAATGTGTTTATTGGTGTGAAGGCGGGATCATCAACCTGTCATTCACATGAGGTCGGCCAATAGCAAACAACAACCATTTAACCATCCAATCAATTCGCAACATACAAAATCAAGACCCGCCCTACATTTGTTCTTATTCAAGTAGCTGTTTCATTTAGATATACTACAATAAGGAAAAAAAGATGACCGCAATTTCAATTTCATGTTGACTAAATTGTGGCTATCCAATCAAATGAGCCCTTGTTGGTAATTAATATACACCGATGGAACACAGACCCCAAACTAGTTAAAGCAGCTTTCTTGTGAAGTTTCTTCACCAAAATCTTGCTGCATAAGCTGTTGAAGCAGCCAGGTGGGGGCAAACCAGCGCACCAGTGTCCTGAACACAACATATGGTGGTCTTTTCAGCAGGGAGAACCTCTATATTAGCTTGATTATACACGTCTGCACCTGCACAATAGAGAACAGTGCTGTTATGGATCTCGTAAGTCCTTTAACAAAGCCTGTGTTGTGCCTTCTGGTGGCAAAGGGGTTTCTTTTATTTTCAGTCACACACACACACAATCGCACATAACGGGAAAGAGCCTCCTGCTTACACTGAGACACTGACCTTGACAAAGAAAAAGAGCTCACTTCAGCAGTTTTATTTTGCTTCTCTCCCCGAGTCTCTCATGATCTGGAGCGCAGCTCATCTCCACACCTCTGCTCTCTTTCTCTCCCTCCACATCTGTTTGTTGTTCTCTACATCCTCCTGGCACACAAGCACAAAACTCTGCTGTGTTAACTCTGCAATGCAGTTTGCATTGCTGTGCGGACTGAATTATGAAACAAAAACACGTTATCATGTTTGGCCAGTTTTAAAATGGACTATGAATCACTTTTACTGTTTGTTTTATTATTAGTTACTCATACTGAACATGCATGCTCTTATTTGTTCTGTGGAATACAACAAATAATGATTGAAGAACCTTCAGAAAACTTTTAACCATACAACAAGCTGCAAAAGTAGCCCCTAAAACGTGTGCACTAATGCTTTAGTGTTGAAGTCTTTTAGCTTTGGAATAATAAAGGCCAAATTGTAACCCCCTAGTGACCTGGGGCATTCACTACCTTCTTCCCCATTCATTTTTTAAAGTTAGACATCAAATTTCTTTGTAATCCTCAATCAATTCATTATAAACAATATAACAAGGAAAAAATAATACAATTATAAAAAAATGCCTGTTTTCACATTAATTTTTTTTTTATAAAAATTGTATAGGGTCACTAACAACTCGAGCCGTGTAAAAGTGTAATTTTTCTGCACAGCAAAAATGTAATCTTTGATGACCGAATAAGTGCAATTCACCTTTAATTTAATGTCTGAAACACAATGAAGTGACGTTTCACTCATAGTTACTGCAGGCAGAAAACAAAAGAATAGGAAGAATCATCAGCAAAACTTGAAATGTACTGCAGAGCAAGTACTGAACACAATCAAATATGAGTGTCACTGTCACTTGATGATGGATCTGATGAAGAAGCTGTCGGCTATCAAAATATTGATGTTGAAGATGTTGAAAATGATAGTTTTGAGAATATGTTTAGGGGGTATGAGCCAGATGCTGAATGTACTGGAAAATTAGCTCGAAATGAGGACAGTGTTGATGGTATTAAACATAATATATACAACATCTGCTTTAAATATGCTTTATTTTATTCTTCTGTAATCATTCCTCTAATATCAGGAGAGTTTATATTATCGCTACAGGTAGAGATCTGTGTTGGATATAGATCCTCGCTAAAGACCGAATATATAATAATGATTGGTGAAACATTCGTGTAACAAGGGTTAGGACATTTGCCTCAAATCTGCCTCTGTTCTTTAGCTCTTAAATAAAAATATTGGATCAGACTTGGTGTTAATAGGATTTGTGATGTCATGTTTTTAAGGCATATTTTATTATATTTAAATTCAATACTTTTACTGTTGTATATTACAACTAGGCCTATATTTCATTTTACCATTAAATGATGTCATTTTAAAGTCGTTTTACTTCGTCGTCTTTTTAAAGAATATTTTGTTTAAATAAAATTATTTTTATTAGCATCACATGTTATTTTGCCGTTGTAGGATGTCATATTTTAGGGCATAATTGTGCTACAGGTTCGGGCATGTTCATATAACAAAATGCTTGAACAGCATCTGTTTTTGTAACAATGCGAGGGCAAGAAGTTTTATTCTCTGGGTCTATTCCTGAAAGGAGTAGTTCACTTTTAAAAATCGGTCCCACTTTATATTAAGTGGCTTTAAGTACTATGTAATTACATTGAAATTAATAATTTGATACAATGGACTTATTGTGTACATACATGTTTTTACATTGTACTTACATTTTGAAATTACAGCTTGTAATTACAGCTATAATTAATTTATGTAATTACATTTGTAACTACACAGTTGACCTTCCCCTCACATCTTAACCTACCCTTAAACCGACCCATACCCCCACACCTGTCCCTAACCTTAACCGTATCACACCTCAATAGCAGCAAAAGTGTTTTACAATACATCAGGAACACAATAATACATTGTACTTATTGTTCAATGTAAGTACATAGTACTTAAAGCCACTTAATATAAAGTGGGACCTAAAAATCTTTTGCTGATAATTTACTCACCCCCATGTCATTCAAGATGTCCACATCTTTCTTTCTTCAGCTGAAAAGAAATTAAGGTTTTTGATGAAAACATTCCAGGATTTTCTCCATATAATGGACTTCAATGGTAACCAAACAGTTCAAGGTCCAAAAGACAGTTTCCGTGCAAACTGTTCAAAGGGCTTTAAGCGATTCCAGACAATGAATAAGGGTCTTATCAAGCGAAACGATCGCTCATGTAAAAAAAAAAAAATAAATAACAAAGTTTAAGTTTTATAAGCTGCTCGCCTTGCTCTGTTCTGTGATGCGTATTCTTCACTCTCCAGTTTGGTCTCGTTCATCAAAATGAACAAATCTTTTTCAGAGTCCATTCATTTCGTTCATTGAATGAACCAAATGACAAGAAAAAAGATTTGTTCATTTTGATAAACGAGATCAAACAGGAGAGTGAAGAACGTGCATCACAGAACAGAGCAAGGCGAGCAGCTTATAAAACTTGAGCTTATAAAACTTAAACTTTATTTATTTTTTTAAATGAGTGATCGTTTCACTTAATAAGACCCTTATTCATCGTCTGGAATTGCTTAAAGCCCTTTGAACAGTTTGCAGTTTGCATTGAAACTGTCTTTTGAATCTTGAACCATTTGGTTCCCAGTAAAGTGCGGGAATGTTCTCATCAAAAACCTTAATTTCTTTTCGACTGAAGAAAGAAAGACATGGACACCTTGGATGACATGGGGGTGAGTAAATTATCAGCAAAGGTTTTTTTTTTAAAAGTGAACTACTGAAGTTAGCTGAAAACCTGCAGACACCGGCAACTTGTGCGATCACAAACACATGCACATGCAAAGACGCCCTTATCACTCGAATACTTAACTCACCACTTTAATGAACCCAAAAGTGCTTCCGGGAGATCAATTTAATATTTCACTTCCTAAAAAGACTAAAACGAACAACAAATACCGCTCGCCGCCCTGAGCGCTTTCAGAGTATGCAGCCAAGGGTTTGCCGGCAGTCGGAAGAGAACGATGGAAAGGTTTAGTGAGTTGGAATTAAGAGCTGGCTAGGTAGTGACTTGCAGAGCTGAGATAAGAGAGCTTCTGAAGCGCACAGGGTGTAATTAAGTCTATTTGCTGCCGCTATGCTGAAAGCCTGCAGCCTGTAAATACAACGCATCACACTCAACTTTCCCTGTGGTGCTAGAAAGCGGAACCAACGGGAACAAACTCAGATTTGGAATTTGCAACAGAAATGTTTCTATTTCATATCGTGGAAGTAATAGAGTAACCATTTAGCATCATAGTGAAGACATATATCAAAATACATGGTAGAACTACTACCATTGGCATTACTGTGCCATAGTAAGTCATTTTTCTCATCCTTACAAATTTTTCCAAGTGTTCCCACTGTAATACTTATTTACTATATTATATCAGTATAAATGTTTAGATTCATAGGTTAAATAAAGGGTGATTGGGACCTTTTGTAAGGTTTCTTGCCATAAATTACAAAGCCAAACACGTCATACATTTCTGTAATTCTCTAAAGATTTTACCTTTCCATTTGAACAAAGCAAAACCTCTTTTTCTCTTTGTAACATTTGGTTGATAGGGACAGCATATCTTATCATTGATTTAGGCTATAGTTTAAGTTAATTACTAGGGCTGTCAAACGATTAATCGCGATTAATCGCATTCAAAATAAAAGTTTGTGTTTACGTAATATATGTGGGTGTAGTGTGTATAATTATTTTGTATATATAAATACACACACATGCATGTATATATTTAAGAAAAATCTGAAAGTATATACTTTATATATATAATTAATATTATGTATAAATATTTGATATATTAAGAACACATTTTTCTTAAATATATACATGGATGTGTGTGTATTTATATATACAAAATAATTATAAACACTACGCCCACATATATTATGTAAACACAAACTTTTATTTTGAATGCGATTAATCGTTAGACAGCCCTATTAATTACACAAGGATCTGATCTATTGTTAGATGTTCTCCAAACTCATCAGGCATTATATGAGAAACTCAGAGCTGTTATCTTGGCAAAACGAGGTTGCAGAAAGCATTTAATAAAAGGGCGCCAATAATTATGGCCAATGTGTCCAAAAACATTTATTTCATAATGTGCCCCCCCCCCCCCCCAATTTCAATTCTTTTACGTCAATGAAAGGTTCGAGTTTGTGCATTTTTTTATTTGATCTACAGTGCGTGTGATCTGATGGTTTTTCCTGAAGCGTTACAGCAAAAACCGTTTCATTTTCCAAAAAAATAAGGGTATGTGAAATCTGAGGCCAAGTGTTGCAGCATTGATTCATTTCTACTTTATACTGAAATACAACTCTGAAGCACCCGACACGTTGTGATTGTCAGGCAGACCTTTAATGAAAATGATCGGTATTCACATAAACACAAACACACAAATCACCGGTCGAGGCAGGCAGCCTTTAAACTGATGCCAATTTGCCTTTTACACACCAGAGATTTATTGAATCTGCAAGGCTGACCCCCCCCCCCCCACACACACACACGAAGTAAAGAACCAGCAGGGGTTAAAATCAATCCGTAGATTAGAGTGAGCCGTGAGCAAGAAAGTGTGAGTGGGGAAAAGAAAGTTTTCCTCAAGTAAGTTTAACTCCATATAATAGCTCTGGAAATTCTCCAGCTCTCAGCAGAGGCCTTTACCCGGTGACTCTGCATCTTATTTCTGTAGCAACAATAAATCAGCTCTCATTCAGCATTTCACCCCAGTAGCTCTAATTCATTAGTCTACTTTCTTGTTCCACATCAATACCCACAGTTCATTATCTTCCCCTGGCTGGTCTACATTAGGCAATGGAACGCTAAGGACCCAGAGTGCAGCATGGAGGAAATTGATGCTACACATATACAGCCTATAAGCGGAACAATCCGTACCTGTGTAGGACATGTCAAGGAATTAGCTTTGTGGTTCGGAAATAAAAGATTCCCTGGAATCAAATCATTCCGGAGGGGGAGGGCTCGATCAGATCGCGATTTGATCAACGCGTGGAAAATATGATTTGAAATAAGCAATAATTCAGAGACTGAGGCGCACGAATTGCTTATGTGCATTGTGCAGATTAAAAAAGATGAAAATCTGTCACCCAGCCCTGCATTATCATATAAATAACCGAGGAGACACAAGTGAATGTGATCAATAAGGAGTGCATGTTTTGGGAGGTAGCAAAGGAGGGAAGGAAGACTTAAATGGAGGGAGAATTGCATATGGATTCTCAGTAATCATTTACAATCATATTAAATCGTCATGGAAACAAACAGGACAACTGTTGGGGCATTTGCGCGGAAATCATCTATTTGCATAAGCAAAACCATTTCTCTCGTGACAAACACGCAGCTTATGAATACACAGATGGATTTGGACTGCAACCAGCTCCTTGTTTCAGTTGCATCAGCGGATGCATTCCATCATCCTGAAAGGGTGTTTTAACTAGGTGATTGGATGGCCTTTCCAGGTTGGAGCGCAGGTCTGCAGAGCATGTTTACAGGGGCTGGATCCTCCTCCTCGACAGACCCTCATAAAAACCATAATCCTTTATACTGACAGGGCATTTTGCTGCAGGCCTGACAAATATCTCCTCAATCCATAAAATGCCTGTGCAGGTTTTTCCAGCTGGTACAACAGAAAAAGGTCCGTAAACCTGCAGTGCTCCTCGATACAGAAAGCCGCTTGATGTTTAAACCCTTATCTTGCTGCATTTCAAATGTCGTTGGCTAGTTCGGTGCCATGTAATCTCAGGAGGGTGCATGCTATTCTGTGAATATTCTATTAGTTCTTTGTTTGATGTTATTGGGCTAACAATTTAATGCGGTATGTATTATGAATGAAATAGTTTCACCTAAACGTGACCTGCAGAAGCAATCTGAGCAAACCTCACGAGTGGAACGGCGGGCGGATCAATGTTTTACCGTAAACGCAGGAAAATCCCACTGAGAAGATGTGTGAGCTAAATCGCATCTCCTGTGGAGAGTATTAATCAGACTGTTTACCGGCATCATTCATGCAGTTGATTGGGAGACAATAGGATGCAGCTCAATTTACAGCTAATTACGGTTTTAATGTGTGTTATTAAATACATTGCCATGTCCCAATTAGTTGAAGCTGGGCTCATACATCACACTAATTGATATCTAGCCAGTACCGCACCAGTGTCTACATTGCAGGAGAATTCCCAGAGTAGCACACATGGCCGCTGTGTGAATGTGTGAACGGGATTCTGGTCATGTTTTTATGTTGTACCACAGAAGTAAGGGACTGCAGAGCAAAAATAATGGCTTTTCTTCTTTAAATCAACACACGTACAGAATAGCTGTTTACTAGCTTCAGGAAATTGTGGTATTCGGGAGATACATCTGAAAACACTGTAGAAGAAATCTGTTAAATTTGCACATATACAGTCTGTATCTGTATCTACAGTCAACAAAACTTGCAGTCAGAAATTGACTTTAAATAAAAACCCAGTAACAACATGAAGACAGTTTTGTATATATTATTAGAAAGTTATGTTACTTTATACAGTACACTGAAATATAGCACACTGTCTTCGCATTAGCCAGGACTAGTGAACATGTGGACACATGTCCACCAGGGCAGAGCAGCCAAAGCAGGAGACCTCCAGGGTGGAGGAGACAGGACAGGAGACCACCAGGGCGGAGCAGCAGGAGCAAGAGACCTCCAGGGTGGAGCAAACAGGGCAGGAGAACACCAGGGTGGAGGAGACAGGGCCGGAGACCACCAGGGTGGAGCAGGGGACCTCCAGGGTGGAGCAAAAAGGGCAGGAGATCATCAGGGTAGAGAAGACAGGACTGGAGACCACCAGGGTGGAGCAGACGGAGCTGGAGACCAATAGGGCGGAGCAGGAGACCCCCAGAAGCCAGCCAGCCAGGATGATGATGATGACCCACGGAGGAAACAATGGAGGAAGGAGCCGTTGTGTAGTCCTGAGACCAACACACTGAGGGTGATGACTTGATAGGTGAACACCTTGGCAGAGTCTGATGGACTGAGATACCATGAAAAACAGAAGGATCAGGAGACCAAGGCGTAGCCGTGGTGATGAGCGGCCAAAGTGGAGCAAGGATGTGGGAGGACTGAGGCAGAGTTTGTGTGAGTGAGGACTGAGGTGGAGCCAGAGGGGTGAAGGAACGAGCTGCAGCCGAAGTCCCGGAAGTGGAGGTTGAGCGACGACTGACCAAGGTGGCGCCGGAGGGTCGAAGGACCCCGATGTAGTCGGAAAAATTATGGTAGTAGGTGGAGCTGAGGAAGATGGAGCCAACTGGTCAGTGGGCTGAGGTGGAGCTTTGGGCTCCAAGGTCTGAGGTAGAGCCAGGGGATCTAAAGACCGGGAAACTCAAGGTATTGTAACATCTCTGGGCTGAGGAGTCTGCCGAGAAGCTGAGGAGCCATACACAGGGCTGGCACAAGCTCAAATGATGCTCTAGGCAAAGCACTGTCGTGCCAACCGCACTTCACACTCACAGTTAAACACTTTGAGAGACATGTGAAAGACTGGAGATTTTGTTAATTGATAAAAGTAGACTAAAATAAAAGCATGTTTTCAGATTTTTTTGGCTAGCTGTGCAGCTGCAAATTTTGTATTATATAAAAAGCGGCACATGGAAAGCGGCACATCTACTTGGTTACTCTCGTAACCTCAGTTGCTTGAGAGAGGGAATGAGTACTGCATAGCTGTACACAGTGGGGAAAGTCCCTTTCCTCAATCTGACATGCTCATAGGCTGCCCTGCAGCAACTGCACATCCAATGGCGCGGGCGACTCTGACGTACCACCAATGAGTCCAATGTCAGACCCCACCGAAGGGGCAGTGACCTAGTCTATATAAACCCCCAAATTCTACATTATAGCATGTTTATACGACTGAGGTGACAACTTTACCAGTTACTATAGTGTGGCCGGCTATGCAATACTCGTTCCCTCTCTCAGGGACCTGAGGTTAAGATAATACCAGAGTGGTTCCCTTTCGAATGGTCACTTTGTATTGCGTAGCTATACGCAGTGGGGACACCATGCAAAATGCTGCACCCTGAGTAACTGGTTGCACTGCAGCTCAGGACTCCTGAGCTGACAGAACTCCTGGCATCCACAATCCATCTCGACAATCTTTGCTTAGTGACTGGATCACCCTTGGATCAGCCACCAAAGCAGACAAACAGCTGTTCTGACTGTCTAAAAGATGTAGAACGCTCCAGAAAGATTCTCATTGCCCTAACGGCATTGAGAGCACCTTGGATAACAACGCTTGCTTGGTCGCAGGGCGGGGCTGAGAGGCCTGCTTCACCGGTTTGGCTGGATGAGGCAAAGGTGGCGTCTTGGGTTTGCTGGTCGCGGAGCTTGAGCATTTCGGCAAGAAGTTTGCGCCTCTGTGTACCTCTCTAAGAATCCCTTCACCTTGGGACGAAGAGACCGGAGGTGGAAACCGGGGCGTTGAGAAACCTAGTTCTGTCAGCTTCTTTGCTCTCAGTGAGGTTTAGCCAAAGATGACGCTTGAGCACGACCAAGCTCGCCATGTTCCTTCCAATGGCCTGTGCTGTAGCCTTAGTAACATGCAGTGCTATGTCTGTTGCACTTCTCAGGTCTCGAAAGGCCTCCGGGTCCGGGCCAGCCTTGTCCATGGACTGAAGGAGTTTGGCCTGGTAGACCTGTAACACGGCCATCATGTGCAGGGCCGATTTAGCCTGACCAGAGGCGGAATACGCGTGTCCAGCGATGGCTGAGGTGTTTCGGCAGGGTTTGTTGGGATGAGCGCCCCTAGCTCGCCAGCTACTCTAGCTGCAGTGCTCGGGCAAAGATGAGCGGCCACAGACTCTTCGAGGGGTAGCAAAGACTCAAAACCCTTTTCCGTTGAGCCATCCACGGAGGACAGTGGCGCGGAAACTGCAGATCCCACACGTGCTGAGTACGGAGCGCGCCAGGCCTTGGTGAGCTCCTCGTGGACCTCGGGGAAAAATGGCGCTGGCTTGTGACGAGGGGCCTGCTGGCGTCCCAACATGAACCATCCATCCAGCCGACTTCAAGGCGGTTCCTTGGGCATGGTCCACTTTAGCTTGAGGTCCGTGATGGCCTTCGTTAGGATCCAAAGCATTTCGGCATCAGAGTTCGTCCTGTTTTGATCGTTGTAATGTTTTCGAAAATATGTATTAGGATGTTTTGCATGTAGAGTGATGCCGCTTTAAGAGTGGGGTGTGGGAGTGATGAATGATGGAAAGTTAATTTAGATTTAGAATAACTAATGGGGTGATAACTTGTTGATATAAGTGCAATAATTCCAAACTAATGTCCAAAAGGGTTGGACGGGACCATCAACGGAGATGTAGAATCTACTTTTTTATATTGCATTTTATAACTATGATCAAGTTTTTTTTTTTAAATGCTACAAAAATGATATACAAAAGTGTAGATACAAGTTCAGTGGTGACACTCTTGACAATGATAACAATATAACAATTTCATGACCAAATTGTATTTACCAATTGAATTATCTATTTTTAATTTAGTTTGAAATTGTTCAACGTCTCTTCCAAAAACAATTTGTCACATTATGTAATGTAACATCTGGACCTATTTATTGATTTTTCTGAAACATATAACATTATAAGCCAGCTTGTTAAAATTCCCCACTTCTGATGTGTTTTTTCTTTTTTTAACATTGCCACCTGCTGTTTATGTGTTAGATATTTGTTAAGGTCCCCACAGAGTGTTGATAATAGCCTCATAAATTATCACTAACAGTCTTAATCTTCAGCCATTTTGATGTCATGAGGCTGTAAGGAACGGGAGGTAAGAGAGGCCGGACGCTCTATCACGGAAGATAACACAACACAGCTGATGGACACTTGCGAATAAAGTGGCGGTGCCACTCCAAGACCACTTCGCCCACTGTGATTGTGTTCTCTGTTCATCACAGCAGAAGAAGATAGAGAGGGAACCAATCAATAGCCATTTCACATCTGCACCCTTGATGCAATCTTAATCAAAGGGCAGAACCCCTCTTTCACCTGTCATTCCTTCACTGACATCAGACCATCCTCTCACACACGGTCTGGGTCCGTCTGTTGCCATGGTTGTGAGCGCGATTGCAGCTTCTGCTGCAAAAATACAAACAGATATTAATACGCTGACTAAAAACACAATCAGTAATGTTAACTGCTAATGTAAATACCAGCAAATAATACAATGCATGAGACGAATGTCTGAGTTTTCAGACTAATCATTATGTGATTTGAACGTGATATTTGTGTTTTTATTGCCGTCAAACACAAACTCTGACATTTAACAGATTATCCAGGCTGAATCTCGTACAAACATGCAGCGTTTCGCGATATATGCAAGAACCAATAAAGCAAACAAATCATTCTCACACTAAGCATAGCAAACAGATCTCACTCTAAATATTCAGTAAGAATATAGAGGCAAAGATACAGTGGATAGATATGGAACTAATGAAGATGATAGATTTTTGTTTTCCAAGTAGCATCATAACCAACACAAACTCAGTGCCAGAGTTTACTTGACCCTTAATAAATGTTGTAATCAGCATAGTGACATAAAAGCGTGCGTTGGAGCGGCTGCCCTCGACCCGACCCCAGCGCACCCGCAACTTAATCAAACGGATATTAGCACACACAGGCTCTCCAGAATCAACAGCGGAGGCTTCTCCTTTGATTCCCTAACACCGTTAGACGGGAGACAGAAGTAAGCCGTTGACTCATGTTGGGAGAGGCAGTTCTGCAGCGAGTCAATCCAGGCTCTTCAAACAACTGCATTAGCTTTTAGCTTCTCCAACCGCACAATGAAAGCAATTCAGAAATGCTGCTGGTAAAGGAAACCGGCTCACCTGGGACGCGAGAGTCCGCCGTCCTAATTTCCCCGGCTAATAGCTTTTGGTATTGGAAGTTAATTCTGTGTTGGAATTAAAGTATAAAGCATGTCAAAACAAATTAACGTCCAGCGGCGAGCAGGTGCTTTTGTTGACAGGCTGAGGGAATTTGTAATCTAGTGTAAAAGCCCTTAAAATGCATTGGTTTTGTCGTCCCCTGAATAACACTAATTCTCCGGTTTGTCCTCTTCCTGTCCTCTGTGTGTACGTATGGATGCGGCTCTTTGACCTGAAGCACAAACAAACACTCAAGGACCATTACTCAGGATCCACACTGGTCTAAAGGCATCTTTACGCAGAAGGCACTTCAGCCTTTAACTTTGCAGTTGTTGTCATGACAGAGTATAAATTTAGTAATTCATGGTTGCATATCTCTATTTATAATTTCTATATTAAGACTGTGATAAGACTCTCTCTATATAATTTAAGACTCTCTATATATAATTTGTATATTAAGACAATTCTACTATTTTAATTTGTGTGTAAATGCATTTCTGTGTCGAGGCAGTCTGACTAAATTATAAATATGGCATTTTTTAATCATAATCATTCTTGCGTTGTCAGAATTTTGACGTGCAGCATAAAGTCTGGTCCTCATAGCAGTTCATTCTGGGTTTAGTCTTCCTCTACTGAAGGACTGGCATAACAGCTTGCAGCCATTGATTAAGCCTGTGGGACAGCACGCACAGATTAAGGCTTAAGGTTCCATTGAGTGAGCCAGACCCTCCAATGGCTCCTTTCTAATATAGATTTCTTATTTGCAATAAGAAATTAACTGGTGCTTCATTTTCTGATGAAAAGTGATTCGGCTTTTCAAAGGAACAATTCACCTAAAAAGAAAAAAAAAAAGTCATTTACAGTGCACTATTTTTTTAAAGACTTTTTGATGTCAGTTTATAGTCTTTCAGGCTCTAAAAAGGACCGAAAACATAATTAAACTACTCAATATAACTTGTGCTCTATATTGACAGACAGACAGAAAATTAAATTGAACGATAGGTAGACAGACAGACAGACAGACAGACAGACAGACAGACAGATAGACAGATAGATAGATAGATAGATAGATAGATAGATAGATAGATAGATAGATAGACAGACAGACAGACATTCAGATACACAGACATTCAGATAGATAGAGAGATAGATCGACAGACAGACAGACAGACAGACAGACAGACAGACAGACAGACAGACAGACAGACAGACAGACAGACAGATAGATAGATAGATAGATAGATAGATAGATAGATAGATAGATAGATAGATAGATAGATAGATAGATACAGACAGACAGACAGACAGACAGACATTCAGATACACAGACATTCAGATAGATAGAGAGATCGATAGACAGACAGACAGACAGACAGATAGATAGATAGATAGATAGATAGATAGATAGATAGATAGATAGATAGATAGATAGATAGATAGATAGATAGATAGATAGATAGATAGATAGATAGACATTCAGATACACAGACATTCAGATAGATAGAGAGATCGATAGACAGACAGACAGATAGACAGATAGATAGATGGATAGATCGAACGGATAGATAGATAGATAGATAGATAGATAGATAGATAGATAGATAGATAGATAGATAGATAGATAGATAGATAGATAGATAGATAGATAGATAGATAGATAGATAGACATTCAGATAGACAGACAGACAGACAGATAGATAGATAGATAGATAGATAGATAGATAGATAGATAGATAGATAGATAGATAGATAGATAGATAGATAGATAGATAGATAGATAGATAGATAGATAGATAGATAGATAGATAGATGGAACAGATACGATAGATAGATAGATAGATAGATAGATAGATAGATAGATAGATAGATAGATAGATAGATAGATAGATAGATAGATAGATAGATAGATAGATAGATAGATAGATAGATAGATAGATAGATAGACGGAACAGATAGATAGACGGAACACGGACTGACGGACGGACAGACAGATAGATAGATAGATAGATAGATAGATAGATAGATAGATAGATAGATAGATAGATAGATAGATAGATAGATAGATAGATAGATAGAGAAAGTTACAAGGGCTTGAGGATGTGGGAGAGAGAGAGAGAGAGAGAGAGAGAGTATATACAGCTTTTGAAATAATTCTCCAAACTATTCAAGGAGTCACAGAGGTAAAGATGCTCTCTCTCTCTTTCTCTCGCTCATTACTTACCAATAATCTACTCTGGCACCCTGATGAAGGTCACAACGAGTCCTTTCTCCATATCATATCCTCCGTGTCGGAATCGGCAGCTTCCCTTGCATACTAAACACAGCCTTACTTTAAGAGGGGGTACGGAGGGGGGCTGGGGTCACGAGGTCACCATTTGCTCTTTAATTACGCCAACAAAAAAGGCTGATGGTGGAAGGTAAATATAGTCTAATGAAGCTTGGCAGGAAGTAACTATCAGCCTGATGGAATCTGCTCTTTGTGGCTCATCACTGTTGGATGAATTTAAGCGGACTAATGAGGATGTTTAGGGGAGAGCATAATCAGGCAAGGTTGGGAACAAACTGAAAGCAAAGTTAGAAAGGATACTTTTTACAAGTTTTGTCTCTTTAACTTTGATATACTGTACGTATATTTTTACTGGAGCATCCAAAAGTCTGAGAAACACTAGTGAAATGCTGCTATTTTGCATTTTTGTTATTTAATACTTTTCTTTTATCTAGTCACCCAAGCACTTTGAGTGAAAATTAGATTAAACATGATTTGACAATGTTCCAAAAAATTGTACTGTAAAAAAGGCATAAAATATGGTAAGTAAATTTACTACTTTATGTACATATTTTTTTTAATTTTATGTCATGTTTAAAATTTGATTGCGAATCCCAATTTTCTATGCGTTCTCAGACTTTTGCTCCCTTCTGAATATAAGCCGGAATACATTTGCCTGCTCACTCTAAGCTGTGAATCTAGACAATATCCCATGGCACATCTCAGGGGTCAGAGGTCAAACACACAGTGAAGAGACAAAGTATTTACATACATGTTATCATTCAGCAAACATTCACTCGAATTCAGTACAAGACAAGAAATAGTTTTGAAGGACAATTCAGCCAAAACATTCTGAATATATAACTTACCCTCACACTAACCTACGTATGATTTGATTTCATACATGAATTATAAATAAGCAACAAATTTAAAAAGGAATATGCTGGGTTCAGGGAATTGTTTCCATTTAAAACAAGCTACGACACAACAGAAACAAGCTACGACACAACAGAAACAAGCCACGACACAACGGAAACAAGCCACAACACAACGGAAATAAGCCACAACAAAATCAAGCCACAACACAACAGAATTTTCAGTCAGGATTTAGACCGTACCGTACCACTGAGACGGCTCTCATCAGAGTCACAAATAATTTGCTCTTATCACCCGATCTTGGTTTTATCTCTCTATTAGTGTTACTTGATCTTAGTGATACATTTGATACCACTGACTACAACATTCTTTTAAATAGACTAGGAAACTGTGTTGTCATTAGTGTAATTGCATTAGCATGGTTTAAATCATACTTATCTGACTGTTATCAGTTAGTAGCAGTAAATGAAGAGATGTCTTATCGATCACAAGTTCAGTATGGATAAATTAAATACTGACAGACCTAGAATACTGTTTAACACTTGATGGTTGCTATGTTAAGTCTTCGTCGTCGGCTAGGAACCTGGGTGTGCTCTTTGATGCCAATCTTTCATTTGAAAGTCATGTGTTTAGTATCTGTAAAACTGCATTTTTTCATCTTAAAACCACCCTGTTGAACTTTTGGCCACTAGTGGCACTCGACCTGTAACTTTCACGTCTAGTGTCCCTAGAGGCCACAAGCTCCGCAGCAATGTCGCAAATTAAAGTCAACGAGCCACACCACAACGGAAACAAGCCACAACACAACGGAAACAAGCCACGAAACAAAGGAAACAATCCACAACATGATGAAATTAAGCCATAACACAGAAGAATCAAGCCATAACACAGTAGATTCAAGCCATAACACAACTGAAACAAGCCACAACACAACGGAAACAAGCCACGACACAACGGAGACAAGCCACGACACAACGGAGACAAGCCACGACACAACAGAGACAAGCCACGACACAACGGAAACAATCCACAACACAACGGAAACAATCCACAACACAACGGAGACAAGCCACGACACAACGGAGACAAGCCACGACACAACGGAAACAATCCACAACACAACGGAGACAAGCCACGACACAACGGAAACAAGCCACGACACAACCGAAACTAGCCACAACACAACGGAGACAAGCCACAACACAACGGAAACAATCCACAACACAACGGAAACAATCCACAACACAACGGAGACAAGCCACGACACAACGGAAACAATCCACAACACAACGGAAACAAGCCACAACACAACGGAGACAAGCCACGACACAACGGAAACAATCCACAACACAACGGAAACAAGCCACAACACAACGGAGACAAGCCACGACACAACGGAAACAATCCACAACACAACGGAAACAAGCCACAACACAACGGAGACAAGCCACGACACAACGGAAACAATCCACAACACAACGGAAACAAGCCACAACGGAGACAAGCCACGACACAACGGAGACAAGCCACGACACAATGGAAACAAGCCACAACATGATGAAATCAAGCCATAACACAGCAGAATCAAGCCACGACACAACGGAAACAAGCCACAACACAACGGAAACAATCCATGACACAACGGAAACAAGCCACGAAACAAAGGAAACAAGCCACGACACAATGGAAACAAGCCACAACATGATGAAATCAAGCCATAACACAGCAGAATCAAGCCACGACACAACGGAAACAAGCCACGACACAACAGAAACAAGCCATGATACAAAGGAAACAAGCCACCACACAATGGAAACAAGCCATAACACAAAGGAAACAAGCCACAACATGATGAAATCAAGCCATAACACAGCAGAATCAAGCCATAACACAACGGAAACAAGCCACAACACAACAGAAGCAAGCCATGACACAACGTAAACAAGCCACGACACAACAGAAACAAGCCACGACACAAAGGAAACAAGCCACAACATGATGAAATCAAGCCATAACACAGCAGAATCAAGCCATAACACAACGGAAACAAGACACAACACAACGGAGACAAGCCACGACACAATGGAAACAAGCCACGACATGATGAAATCAAGCCATAACACAGCAGAATCAAGTCACAACACAACGGAAACAAGACAACACAACGGAAACAAGACAACACAGCAGAATCAAGCCAAAACACAACAGAGACAAGCCACGACACAACAGAAACAAGCCATAACACAATGGAGACAAGCCACGACACAACGGAAACAAGCCACAACATGATGAAATCAAGCCATAACACAGCAGAATCAAGTCACAATACAACGGAAACAAGCCACGACAACAGAAACAAGCCACAACACAACGTAAACAAGCCAAAACACAACAGAGACCAGCCACGACAAAACAGAAACAAGCCACAACACAACGGAAATAAGCCACGACACAACGTAAACAAGCCACGACATGACGAAATCAAGCCATAACACAGCAGAATCAAGCCACAACACAACAGAGACAAGCCACGACACAACGTAAACAAGCCATGACACAATGGAAACAAGCCACGACACAACAGAAACAAGCCAAAACACAACAGAGACAAGCCACGACACAACGGAAACAAGCCACAACACAACAGAAACAAGCCAAAACACAACAGAGACAAGCCACGACACAACGGAAACAAGCCACAACATGACGAAATCAAGCCATAACACAGCAGAATCAAGCCACAACACAACAGAGACAAGCCACGACACAACGTAAACAAGCCATGACACAATGGAAACAAGCCACGACACAACAGAAACAAGCCAAAACACAACAGAGACAAGCCACGACACAACGGAAACAAGCCACAACACAACAGAAACAAGCCAAAACACAACAGAGACAAGCCACGACACAACGGAAACAAGCCACAACATGACGAAATCAAGCCATAACACAGCAGAATCAGGTGACGACAGAATGGAAACAAGCCACAACACAACGGAAACAAGCCCCGACACAACGGAAACAAGCCACGACACAGCAGAATCAAGCCACAACACAACAGAAACAAGCCAAAACACAACAGAGACAAGCCACGACACAACAGAAACAAGCCACAACATGACGAAATCAAGCCATAACACAGCAGAATCAGGTGACGACAGAATGGAAACAAGCCCCGACACAACGGAAACAAGCCACGACACAACGGAAACAAGCCACGACACAACGGAAACAAGCCACGACACAACGGAAATAAGCCACAACGAAATCAAGCCACAACACAACGGAAACAAGCCACAACACAACGGAAACAAGCCACGACACAACAGAAACAAGCCACGACACAACGGAAACAAGCCACGACATGACGAAATCAAGCTATAACACACAAGCCACGAAATCAAGCCATAACACAGCAGAATCAAGCCACAACACAACGGAAATAAGCCAAAACACAATGAAATCAAGCAACAACACAATATGCTCCCCACTACTAGAGAGCTCTCGGAGCGCGGTAAAGTGTTGTGGCTTTATTTTGCTGCGTTGGGGCTTATTTCCGTTGTGTTGTGGCTTTGTTGTGTTGTGAACTTTTGTTTGGTTTTTAAATTTTGTTGTGTTGTGCACTACCGGGCCACCGTAAATCTCCACAGAAAGAACGTCACTAAAAACGCTCTTGGTCTATGCAAAAGCAACCGTTTGAGGAACTTTCGCCTGAGTCGAATGAAAGAATGCTAACAGTAGAGGACAGAAGTCAGTAAAATACTGTGAAATTGTAAAGGTGTGACAGTCTCTCACCTGCTTCTTACTTATTTCCTTTCAACCACAGAAGTGCCGCGAGCGGGATTTATCGTGCCTCTGCATGGATCAGAATTCTCTTGAGAGAGAGAGGAGCCATTACGGTGTCAGTGTGTGAGGTGTTTCTGACTGATCCATTAAGGTTTGAACTCACACCATGATGTGAGATTTAATGAGACCGACTCCATGCCAGGGTCTGGGCCTTCCAGCGAAAGAACCTAGATGGGGATTAAAAAAGGAAATACAAAGCGCTAGAGGCAGAGAAGTTAACATTCGAGATGCAAATTCAACTGGAACATCTGAATCGAAAAGCACAACCTCGTAATATCCGAAGTCTGTCGTCTAACTCTCTAGCGGTTCCACGTTTGTCTAAGATTTCCCTGTCTTAAAATCAGATCTGACAATATTTCCATTTAATACCACAGTCTCCTTCTCCAGCTGGCAGAAGTGCAGTAAATGAAAGAAAGGCTTCTCATAGTCACATTACACTTTATCTTCAAAGTGCCATGAGAGCCCAGATGGAAGAGATCTTGTGTTTTGATTGAATTCATCTCATTTGGGCCCATCTGTTTGCTTCCAAGCTTCAACCTTCAGCATGTGTTGCCTTATGCTAGAAGGAAACTCAAAAAACGATTGTTGCAAAATAGTTCAGACTTCATGTTTTGCCAAATTTCAATATTTCAACTGACTCAACAAGGTTACATTTGGGAACCCAAGAATCAAAACACATGGATATCTCGCGTCCAGGTTGTTGTTAATCCAGAACTTGGGTGTCATCTCCATGGACACTCTCGGATGAAAGCCCATCGAGTCAGCTGCAGTGAGAACTTATCCGTCTCACCCTCTCCCACTAACCAGCTGTCTAACCGACAGCATGAAGCCAGAATCATTTGCTTTTCTTATTTATTTATCTATTTTTTTTTTACAATGCACTACATGAAGTTTTTAGATGGAATCTTTGTCCCTACAGAAAAGGCCAGGAAATAAGAATTGTGTCAGCAGGGTGACAACATACCCTTTCTCTCCGAGCAATCCATTTCAATAGCTTAGATCCCTGATTTCGATAGCTATAGGGAGCATCTCAAAGCCTTAATAAAAAAAAATTGAACAACAAAAGCATGTGGAAGTCCATTCTGCAATGCCCTTGACCACTGTTTTTTTCTAGTACACCTGCCCGCTGCTCTGCCAGTCTGTTTGGCAGATTTTCCAATTGTTTACATGCATGCAAATCAGTTTTTTTATGCATCCCAAATAACCTTTTGTTTACTCATAATCGCACGACATCAGTAACTGTCATCTGAAGCTTGACGAAACAACTCACTTACAACACAAGACTGTTATTTTGTTCGGGATTATTTATTTATTGGGACTTTTCTGGCACTCTTTATTAGGTTCATCAAATTTCTCAGGAGAATCTCGCTTTGAGAGACACGGAATAACTGATATTCGCACTCATCCATCATTTCGGCTTGACAACGGGAAAACACAGAGACCTTGAAAGTAATTACTCAATAATGTAGTTACAGCTGCCTAATGTGAGGGACTCAAAACTGAAGCTCTGATGAAGGTTTTAATCACAGGCGAAGGGAGCGCTGCTCGCAGACTGACCTGCATTTGGGGTCGCCAAACATTAGACGGGATGGAGTGTCTCTCTATATTGTCAGATGAGGTGAGTGGCAGCGCATTGGAAACGACGGGCGTCCCTCCCAGTCCCTTTGGACGTGACCCCACTCCTACAACGGTCAGCCTTGGTAAATGTGTGGCGTGGGTGGCTGGAGCACAAAGGTCTGTTTAATTCTGTGTGGATCGCTTGGTCCTGCCAATGAATGACAAGTCGGTGTTCCTAAATGCCAAGTATCTTTTGATACTTGGTAAAGTATCACTTGGAAACAACAGACCAAAATAAAGAACACTGGACCAGCACCTGTACTTTAAATGAATGAGAAAGACTACATTATTTAATTTACAAAATTATAGAAATCCCAATTAATAAATCATTTAGATACATGACAGTTCCAAAGAAGACACAATTCCAAATCACTGTGAAATCTTGAAGCCGATAGAGTACAAGGATTAGTGACACACTCGGGAGTAACTATTCAGTGCAATATGGCCAATAAAAATATCACAGCCAATAAAACCCACTTAAAGGAGTAGTTCATTTAAAAAAAAAAAAAAATAAGAAGAGTTCAGATGCAAAACCCTCTAAATGCCATTTGAAATTTTCTTCTAAAATGACCATTTTTATCAAACTTGTATATTTAAGTTCAGTGATTTCACTTAAATGACAATTAATAGGTAATCTTCATTGCCATTCAAGTGAAATTACTGAACTTAAATATACAAGCTTGATAAAAATGATCATTTTAGAAGAAAATTTCAAATGGCACTTAGAGGCTTTTGAACTCTTCATAAATAAAAATAAAAAAAACTTTTGCTGATAATTTACTCACCCCCATGCCATCCAAGATGTCCATGTCATTATTTCTTCAGTCGGAAAGAAATTAACGTTTTTTGATGAAAACGTTCCAGGGTTTTTCTCCAGAATGCACTTCAGTGGGAACCAAACGGTTCAAGGTTCAAAAGACAGTTTCAGTGCAAACTCCAAACTTTTCAAATGGCTTTAAACAATTCCAGACGATGAATAAGAGTCTTATCAATATCAAGCAAAACGATCGCTCATTTACAAAAAAAAATTAACAAAGTTTAAGTTTTGTAAGCTCAAATAATCGCCTTGCTCTGCTGTACAAACTCGTTCATCAAAATGAACAAATCTTTTCCTGAGTCAATTCATTTATTTTGTTCGTTGAATGAACCAAATGACACGAAAAAAGATTCGTTCATTTGTTCGTTGTTATTTTTTTTTTAAATGAGCGACCGTTTCGCTTGATAAGACCCTTATTCATCGTCTGGAATCATTTAAAGCCCTTTGAACACTTTGCACTGAAACTGTCTTTTGGACCTTGAACAGTTTGGTTACCAATGAAGTCCATTATGGAGAAAAATCCTGGAATGTTTTCATCAAAAACCTTAATTTCTTTGCGACTGAAGAAAGAAAGACGTGGACATCTTGGATGACATGGGGGTGAGTAAATTATCAGCAAAAGTTTTTTTAAAAGTGAACTACTCCTTTAACTCTGGCAAAATACATGCATTATGTACTAACAATAGCCCTGTGATAAAACATCAATTTTCTATAAACACTGACTTATATTTTTGACAATAATATAGTTTACTAGAACAAGGGCATTTACAGTTGACAAGCAATGTAGCAATTTCAATCAAATTCAAATGATGTGAGGTCATGTGCCAATTTGAGCTATTTTACAATGGCTTTGAAAGTGGTTCACTGAATCAGAATATTTTTGGGGAAAATGTACAACTTCAATAAATGGATTATGAGGTAAATGAATGAATGAATGAATGAATGAACGAATGAGAAATGAGTAAGTCAAGTACTAAGTAGTACACGTAAGTCAAAACTCGTATTTCTGATAAAAAACACAAACAAAACTACAACCCTTGTTTACAAAGGCAACAAATCACATAAAACAACTTTAACTTCAGCAAAAACACATAGGCCTGGTTTCACAGACATTAGATTAAGATTAAGCCAAGATTAGGCTTTAGTTCAATTAGGACATTATAGTCGCTTTTATAAATGTGCCTTTTATAAATGTGACAAAACTGTCATGATTCCTCTCTTTTGTTCCACTTGTATTGTCTATACTTTTGTCATTTCCTGTCTTGTGCTGAGTATTGTAGTCCTACTGTAGTTTTTCATGTTAACAATTGATTAGTCTCCCCAGGTGTGTCTTGTTTCCTCATTTCCTAGTTAAGCTTGTTTGCCCCTGTGTATTTATAGCCCTTGTCTTTCACTTGTTACTTCGTCAGTTGCCATACACGTTATGTTTGCTCTCGTTTCCTCGTGGTTTTGTCCCTCTGTTCTGATTACTTTGGGTTTATTTTCGTTTCATTAAGAGATCCTGCATTTAGATCCTCACATTTGCCTTCGTTCCTCTGCACGTAACAAAAGCAATGGTAGTGGCATATTTTAAGATGAAAGTGCATGTTGCTTTCAGTTAAAACAGCTCAAACATGCATGTCCAGTTTTATCCCTTAAAATTATCGCTAGACAGCACGTCAATGTTGTAATGTGTTATTCATAAAAATAAGATTAAAAATAATCTACTGTGTAATTTAATCCATTATCCGAACTGTTGGTGAAATTAAAAGCCACGTAAGGCACACGGTTATTTTGTAAAACAATAACTTCATATTAGCTGTAGCAGAACGTTTGATTGGACACATATCTGTTTAGTGCAAGATGAGTCATCAATATTGTAGCTCTGTTTGTCCTAAGGTAAACTATTTGGAGAAGACACTCGCATATCCTACATTTCTTCAGAGAGCAGGGGAGTTATAAACCAAAAGCCATTAAACTCCTATTTTGACTAAGTATATTGGTATGTTTAAATCCGAACTATCCTTTTTATTCAGATTCTTTTACAACTTCGAGTTTATATCTCCTATGACTGAGCTGTCGCTGAAATTCTTTATAATTGATTGTACTTTCGGAAAAATGAAATGCCAAAAAGGATTCGGGATTTTATAACGCACTGCTCGCAGTGCAATGACTGAAAGTTCAGTGGCGCTGCGGTTCAGCTTTAGGACCCGGGGAGGCAGAGCGCACTGACAGCGCGTGGACAGATCGGCTTTACCGCACACGCACCGCATCAGCTGCGCGTGAGAGCGCGGCAAAAAGACACTATCCACCGGTACGCTCCGGTGCTCGACTCGCTCTTTTACCCTGTGAGGCTGAACTGCCATAAACTAAAGCTCACCTTGTTTCCCACGGCATCCAAACACATCCCAGCCGCAGCAGCATCCTTTGGAAAGTTACGCACGGCTCATTGAAGAGATGGAAGAGTAGTTGCACTTCTGTTCTTGGAATTATCAAGCATCGTCTGTGATCAGGAAAGTGGGTAAGATATTCTCTTTTCATTAGTGCGTTTTAAAGCTTTGTGCACTGAAGCCTCTCAGTCAACCAACAGAAGCCTGTGTGATTTTCCGAACACAAGTTTTATACAAAGTGTCCAATTCAGCCCAAAGGGCTTTGTGCATGGACGAACTTCCTATTGGGCACGCATTGCATGTAACAGAGAGACATTCTGGGCGAAAAATAATATTTAATAGAAGCTTGTGAAGTGTGAATATGTACCAGGCTTAAGAAGGATGCTGATGGTTTCATGCTGGTTTCAATACTGTTCTGTGTAGCCAAGTTCATTGAATTGAAAGAAAAGTGGGATTGTTTTATGGGAAATATTGCATTCAATAATTTGATCAAGTAAAATGTGATTTATATATACCCAGAGACAGTAGTGATTCTGTTTCGTCTTATAGCATTTACAGTGAAAGTGAACCTCAGTCTCTTTGGCCCTGAGATGAGATTTTTGCTTAGACTTGCATTGAGCAGAATGGACAGGGTGGACTGCTGAAACAGCGAACAATCACACAGCTTATTGGCGATCAGCCTTTTAACCCCCATGTTCTGTAATTTTTCCACATCTTTCCCTCTAAACTAATTAAACCCCAACAGACAGACATAATTGAAGCTTTAGCTTGCAGTTTCACAGCATGGACTTTTCAGAATAGTGACTCTGTAAAATGCTTGTTATTTGGGCTTAAATCAATTTGAATCCATTTGAAAACTCAATGCAAATTTGCTCTCTGTGGGAGTAAAATATTTAACTGTTTTTTAAACCATAAATTATGCTACTTATCATAAAATGATGAGTGTTAACGTGATATATACATATATTCAGATTTTTAAAGCTATTTAAACAGCACATTGCGCTCATAAAAAGGGAGCTGACTCTGGTGCTGAAAGCACAAGAAAGCCTGATTTGAGATTGAAAACTTGTTTATAGTCAATCCCTATCAAGTTATAAGTTCACAATCTGACATGTCAACCTATTTTCGAGCTATTAAAAGGGGCTTGGGGTCAGACAGAGCGAACAGTCCTCATTGTGTGGAAGTGAGAGTCGTCCCCTGCTGAAAGTTTCAAAGAACAGCCAAGGTGTGCTCGGAATACATAAATGTATTTTTAAAGGGTGCCGTCCTTCATAAATGTATGAAATGGAGAATGCTTCCATGAATTAATCATCTCTCTCAACGTGCCGCGTTTGTTTAATCCAGTGATTTTAATACAGTCTTTTGTACTGTGCTGCGCTATGCCCAAGAGAAATCAACCCTTGTGGTTTTTCAATATTTCGAATTACAAAAATGCACGACTTGGTACAGTTCATTGTATATGTAATCAAGCCTAAATTAAAATCGATGGCGAGAACGAGGCGACGTTAAGCTTTGCGCTTTGAGAGTCTTTTCTAATCACAGTGAATGAAAAGCGTTTTCATCAAACATCAACATTCATTTTCTTTGTAAGAGTATAAAACAATCCATGCTTTCAGAAAAAGGAAAAAAAACAAAAACAAAGTGGAACAGATGCCACCAAAGTGATTGTAAAGCCTCTCATGACATTTTCACGTGTGTGCATGTGTGAACCATGCAAGACATATGGTCTCTAAGGTATTTGGGCTGTCAATTTGATCTCATTTAGCATTGTTATGCAGCCAGGTGCTGTAATTTAAAATTCAGCGTTCCAACACACTCTTCATTTGATGATAAAGTACTTTTTGGTGGCCTTTTTGGGCTTTTTTGGTGCCTCTCTAGGGGTCCTTCGGCAGCCCTGTAAAGTGTGACTAGTTTTAAGTCTTATGAATTGTATTACTCATGGGTTTCGATTAAAAACTGAATTTGAGGGAAGCAGGTGGACCAGTGGTCTGTAAAAACTCTATTTCTTGCTTGAATCTGGGCTCTTTAGGTGGCTGGACCCATGCGTGACCTCCGTAATGTCATGTGATTCACCTCAGTGAGTTCTTCGCTGGCATGCCAATTTCTAGACAGCGTTGCTCGATAGACAGTTCTGGACCAGAGCCAAAGTCGCTAGATTGCCATCTCTTTTTCTTGTATCTCATTTTTATTTCTCTTTCTACTATGTGCAAGTCCTGACAGGAAATGCGTGACGGAACAGACTTTGCTTGGCTGGTTGTGTTTGGAAATATAATTTTGTAATCTGACATACACTATGTGACCAAAAGAATGTGGACACCCTGCTATAATTGACCGATTTCATCTTGGTCCTTTAGTTCTAGATACATCTCAAGGCTATATATGCAATAGCCACTCTGATGAAAATTTATTGGCCAATATTGTTTCTGTATTGTTTGTCTGTTCCGATAGTCACTGTGTCAGATTACGCAATTTTTTGTCTGTTACGATAGTCACTGTGTCAGATTACGGGTTTTTTTTTTGTCTGTTACGATAGTCATTGTCAGATTACGCGATTTTTTGGTCTGTTACGATAGTCATTGTCAGATTACGCTATTTTTTTGTCTGTTACGATAGTCACTGTCAGATTACGCGATTTTTTTGTCTGTTATGATAGTCACTGTCAGATTACGTTATTTTTTTTGTCTGTTATGATAGTCACTGTGTCAGATTACATGATTTTTTTTGTCTGTTACGATAGTCACTGTCAGATTACGCTATTTTTTTGTCTGTTACGATGGTCACTGTCAAATTACGGGATTTTTTTTATCTGTTACGATTGTCACTGTCAGATTCCGCAATTTTTTTTTGTCTGTTGTGATTGTCACTGTCAGATTACGTGATTTTTTTGTCTGTTACAATAGTCACTGTGTCAGATTACGCAATTTTTTTGTCTGTTACGATAGTCACTGTCAGATTACGTGATTTTTTTTGTCTGTTACGATAGTCACTGTCAGATTACATGATTTTTTTGTCTGTTACGATAGTCACTGTCAGATTACGCTATTTTTTTGTCTGTTACGATGGTCACTGTCAAATTACGGGATTTTTTTTATCTGTTACGATAGTCACTGTCAGATTACGCGATTTTTTTGTCTGTTATGATAGTCACTGTCAGATTACGTTATTTTTTTTGTCTGTTATGATAGTCACTGTGTCAGATTACATGATTTTTTTTGTCTGTTACGATAGTCACTGTCAGATTACGCTATTTTTTTGTCTGTTACGATGGTCACTGTCAAATTACGGGATTTTTTTTATCTGTTACGATTGTCACTGTCAGATTCCGCAATTTTTTTTTGTCTGTTGTGATTGTCACTGTCAGATTACGTGATTTTTTTGTCTGTTACAATAGTCACTGTGTCAGATTACGCAATTTTTTTGTCTGTTACGATAGTCACTGTCAGATTACGTGATTTTTTTTGTCTGTTACGATAGTCACTGTCAGATTACATGATTTTTTTGTCTGTTACGATAGTCACTGTCAGATTACGCTATTTTTTTGTCTGTTACGATGGTCACTGTCAAATTACGGGATTTTTTTTATCTGTTACGATTGTCACTGTCAGATTACGTGATTTTTTTTTGTCTGTTACGATAGTCACTGTCAGATTACGTGATTTTTTTTGTCTGTTACGATAGTCACTGTCTCAGATTACGCGATTTTGACTCCAAAAATCTTGTCGTGTTGTGGACAAGACATGTCAGACTACACGTTGCTTCCTGACCAGTCATCGCATGCCGTCTTTAACAGCGTGCGTGATGTCATCGAGAAGGCAAAACTAGTAGCGAGTGACTTCCAGAAACGAAAGTAAACAAACAATGGATGAAGCAGTGAGTGTTGTATTGGCTGTCCTGTGTTCAGAAAAAAGTAAAAAACGAAAGAAAACCCGACAATGGACACGTTCCTGGATTGCTTGAAGAGGACAGTATGAGCTGTCAATCCTCTAAAGAGAACTTGAGGTAAAATATTGTTTTCTTATATATTTTTACTTTTAGTTTTAACGTTAGCACCATCATCTCTCTTTCGTTTCGCCAATTTTGAAAGTTGTGTACCGAAAAGCTTCTGTGCTCCTATTGGTCAACCTCATACATATGACGGAACCGTAGTGGAGGACCATTAAAAAAATTAAACATGCTAGTCTTTTTGTCGTGATGTCGTGAAGCATCGCAGACGCGACGTAGGTTGTCGACCACTATGACAAACTATACGAGATGATACGATCCAATCTTGCTGGTAAGTGAGTGTGTGTTGTCGTTTAAAAACCTTTATAAATAATCTTGATCTTGATCTACAGTATAACGTGAGATTGGCACCTCAGTTCAGAAAGTCCTGTCTGTCGGATTTACAGCATGTGAATTCATCAGTTTCTCCCGAAATACATTTAAGAATGTGGCTGGTGAACTGGACACTCCTGTAGCAGATCAAGGCAGGTGGTGCTGGGGAGATGGGCGGCTTCAAGAAGAATTCGCATAGCACACAGAGTTAGTGTATTTGTTTGGATGCGTCGTGGTTATAAAGGGAAGTAGTAATAGATATGTGAAATCGATTGGCTGTGGCTGTAGTTACATTGAAACGACCAATCAGAATGCGAATAGAGTTTCATGGCTGAGCTACAGTATTCATATCGACTACAGAACCCAATGAAATGGTCACATAGCATCATGGATCTTTTACAGAAATGCTGATTTACGGCAATTTGTCAGGTTAATAAGTTGGTGAAAAAGTTCTGTATTGGTTGGTTGTAACAGGTGAAAACGCTCTGATGTACAGTAAGACATCTGCTGACAGAGTTAGATGTTTGCTGAGAGCCAAATTACAAGGTTTTTGCTGACACAATTACTCCACACTGTTTACTAGCAAGCTTGGCTTGTGACACAGTAGTCCAAAATCACAATTGTCTTTGTGGTGAATAGAAATATCAAATTGGACTGAGGTTTTAGCGAAATACCAAGTGGATGAAGAAATTAGTCGAAAGTTAATGTCTGGCAAATGATATCACATGTAGATGAAGGTGTGTGTATGGTTTCATACACATAAAAGATGTAAAACGTCATTGCATTGCGTGTGTCAGGGTCATTTTAGTGCAATCTGTTGGATTTCATGTGCAAAAGTGGATAATTATAGAGAATTCTAGATAATTGTGTGCCTTAAACTTATTTGCTTTAACAGTTCTTTCTATGTTGAAAATGTCCATAAAGAAATCATTTACTCGTCGCATACACATATTCTTGGCTGGAAACCAAATTAACCTCTGATTGATGAAATCCGCTAATTTCATGTAAATCTCACGTCCATAGCATGTGGTTTATGCCCGCTGGTTTGGGGATCAGGGGTTGAAAAGCAAGAGGTGGTTCTTGAGCATAGGAGTGTGAACATGAATTGTATCATCGTTCAACACCTGTCTGCGCTTGCATCCACACCCACACGGCCGCCATGCCCCTCGCCGCTTCCGATCCGTTTCTGTTGCCCTTTTCTTGGATAAACGCGCACAATCCAGAGAGGAACGCAACTCCAGCCCTCACGGCAAATCTGGAGCTTATCACTGAAATTGGATTTTAGCTAGCTTGCTGCAGCCAATGGGGACGTGCTGATACAGTCTGGCCCTGGACCGTGGGGGTTAAATATCGTACACTGTCTGAGGATTTAGAATTGGAAATGGAAATTTAGCAGTTCCACAAAAGCGGTGCACACTGTATGGTCTTTTCTCAGGAAATGACTGGTTATCAGTGGACTTATCGTTGAACAACTGCAGACCTGAATAGCCTATGGCTGTTAATAAATCTCTCTCTCTCTCTGCTCTTCACTCGCTCTCTGTCTTTGGGGAATTGTGAAGATAGATTATTTGTTGCGCATGTGGATGTGATCAGATGTCCTCTGGGTAGGTTTGCTTGAATTGTTTCCTGTCTTGTAGTGCTGTCCGTAGGCAGCCCCGTGTGTGTGTGACAGATGTCAGAGACCTGGTTCCGTGACCCTTGTGTAAGTGTGTAATCTGGTGGGAAGACCTGACAGGTCGTAGCCCTCACCCTGACGTAGAGAAGAGCCACAAATTATATCAACACCTTAAACAAACTAACAGACCGTTACCTCAGTGTTCAATGTGAGAAATAAGCAGGTAGTTGTAGTTAAATAATACATGACTTGCCATTCTCATACTTTCCCTGACCCTAGTAGCTACTTCACCAAAAATATTTATTCAGTCTCATGTCATTCTCAGTGTTCACATACACTACAGTTGAAAACATTTGGAGTCGGTAATTTTTTTAATCGGTAAGTCTTTTATTCTCACCGAGGCTGCATTTATTTAATCAAAAATGTAGTAAAAACAGTAATATTTTCTTAACACAGAAAAGTCTCTTGGTGCGATGCCCTAAACTCAACAGGAAGTCGGCCATTTCTAATTTTACCGCCATTTTTGGATTTACTCATTACGTACTTTAACAAACTCCTCCTAGGGATTTAGTCGGATCGACTTCATTTCTGCTGTGCCTTCTAAAGGCATTGACGATGAAAAGTTGTGCTATCTGCGCGTTTTCGTCGATGGGCGTGTCCGAGGCGTCGACGAGTCGCCATGAAACGGGAAGTTGTAGTAACTTGGCTGTAAATGCCCAGATCTGCACGAAATTTTATTAGAAATGTTTTTCCATCATTTTTTTTTTTTTGGATTTTCATCATAATTCCAGTTTTCAGTGTCACATGATCCTTCAGAAATCATTCTAATATGACGATTTGATGCTCAAGAAACATTTCTTATCATTATCAGTGTTGAAAACAGTTCTTCTTAATATTTTTAATGGGTTTTTAATCGTTTTTTTGACGAATAAAAAGTGTAAAAGAACAGAATAGAATTTGATTGTAAGTCTTTACTGCTCCATTTGACCAATTTTGGATCCTTGCTGAATAAAAGATTTCTTTCAACCTTTGAATGATAGTGTAGATCTTTTCCACACAGATGGTTCATAGAGTCAGTGAACGCAAAAAAGAGAATGCATAGAGAAGGCCAAAGAGAACTATAAAGTGCTTTTCCTTCGCAATTCATGAATCAAATAGAGTTTATTAGGCAGGTTTGACATGATGTCTGGTCACGTGACACATGAGAACCAATACTGAGTAACATTACTAAAGTCAAATATGTAGCACTTATTACTTTAGTAGTCCATTTCAGAGCTTTGACAGAGAGGAAGATCATCAGAATAGAGCAACTTCTCAGAAAGTCTCAGAAAGCTATAATTTGACTTGGTGCTCAAATCGTATGGCCCACGTTGTGTGTTTTTGGATTTTTTACAACTTTTTTGAGCATCAAGCATGACAGTAGCAATGATAAAGTCATGGGTTTCGATTCCCAGTAAAAGGAATATAAAATGCATACCTTAAAATCCAAATGCATAAATGTATATTTTGGCAGATCTAGACACTATGAAATGTACAGTAATTGTATAGAAAAGAGCTTTCAATAGCCGGTTACATGTTTGGAATGACATCGGGGGAAATAAATAATGACAGGATTGTAATTATTGGGTGAATTATTCCTTTAACCTCAACACTAAGCATTGTAGAAATTAACATTTTTGAATGTCACATTATGAAATGCAATGCAATTAAATGAATAATTAATTCATTCAGAGGAATGAATTTAACGAATGCTCATTATGTTTTTAATAGTTCATAAAATATATTCAACACATATCGTTTGAATCCTCTAGGCTGACATCTCCTAGTCATTATCCGCTTGTATTTTATTGCAGCCTTTGGCGAGGCCCACAGCATCACCGTGAGAGATGTGACTGCAAAGTCATCACACTAAGCATTGAGCATATCATAACAGCATCAGCGGACACCGTACAAACACCAACGATTCAGAAAAATAAGTCCCCGTTTGTATCCTCAGCAGTGTGGTGTTTCATAATTTAGCAGGTTTTAATGTCATAAAACAGCTTGGGGCTCGGCAGGGGGTTTGGGAGATAATTGGGGTGTTTTTCATCTTCACTGGTTCTTAAATGTGCTTTTTAAGTCAGGACTTTTCCTGTGGCCCATGTGAAGTACAGCCAGCGCTTCTCATGTCGGTCTCTGGAGGGGAAGGGAAGGGGGTCACTTCAGTAGGTGCTTTTCTCTTCCCGACAGTCAGGCACAGATTGAAAGAAGCCACTCAGACGTCTCTCATTCTGTCAGGCATTAAAAAATGTCAGTTTTACCATAAAAATGGGGATTTTGGCACAATGAACTGTGCAGTTACGGACTAGTTATGTGTGATGATGTCGAATGTTGCGAATGTGATTATAATTGCAAACAGATTTTTTTTATTATTTGAATATGTTCCTTGAGGTTCACTTATGTTAATACTTTTTTTTTTTACCCCAGAAACCATCAAAAAGCGAACGTTCTTTTACTCTTCCATTAGTCCTGTTGTCAGCAGACTCAAGTGTGGAGTATGTCAGAAACTGAACATGTATACTGTATCCGGTGTAGACAGCATCAGTGATTATAATGGATTCTATTCAGGGTTTGAAATGAACTTTTTCACTCACCGGCCAATTTGACTACTACATCTTTAAGTGACCGGCCATTCAAAACTTCAACTAGCCCCAAAAAAGAGAAGAAATAAACCAGATTAAAACAACACTAAGTAAGAATTTTTACCTTAAAATAATGTTTTCAAAATCATTTCAGTAGTTCATCATGGTGAAATGCACTTATGTCACCGTTTTGCAGTCCTTTATCAGATATATCCACTGTAAGATTTCCAGATTGGGGCGCGTTTCTGTAGTCTGAATGAGACCTAAGAAAACTACAAATTTGTCTTGCTTTATTGCAAACGTTACAATTGCCAATCGGGGGAGCGTACTCGACAGTAGACTACAACTACACTCATGAAATCATGCATCATACTCTACCTTGTCTGTGGCCATTGTTGATTCCAAAGCCGGTGCTGGATAAACAGAGAGCATGTGCGTGTGCGTGCGATAGTAGGATGCGGTAGGCTAAATTATTTACGACAGCGGTAATGGACAATTCCGCTTCCAGCCTGTCGGGCGAACGCAGAGGAAAAGTCACTTGGTGTTGCTTTAAGCAAGTCACGTCTTCTAATTTGGATTTCATACTTTCTTATTTAAACAAAATCCTGTCATCAGCCCTTCCTTTTTCATCCTCATCGTTATCCTTGACAGATCAATACAGTACAAAGAACATCAAAAAAAATGTAGGATGTTGGAAAATAACAATGTCTTTTCTGTTAACCAAATGCTTTTTAATATTCGCTATTGCTTCAATGCAAATGACCAAGCGCTCCGTCATTTATTGTTGCGTAGTGATGTGCATGTTCAAGTAAGCCAGATATGCGCTGTATTTAATATATCATGATGACTCACGAGTTGAGAATTTTTGCTAAATTTGCGCAGATTCGGCTTATACGAACTTCCCCAGCAAAGTGCGTAGACATAAGTAACACGCCAAATTGGCTAGTGATTTGATGGCGTTACCCGCCACAGATGAGATTTACCCGCATTTGGTGTTAATTTCAAATCTCTCGGCGCGATGCGACACTCTCATAAAGCTGCGTTCACACTACACGCGACCAAGCGACACGTTACCATTCATTTTCAATGGTGAGCGGGCCACTTCCGGCGACACGCGCGGTCGCGACCGGAGGGGCGTGTCCAGCGACACGACAAAGTTGAGAAAATTTTTAATTTATGCAAATGAAGAGCGATTTTCGCGAGCGACAACCAATAGGAGTGAAGTCAGTGGAGCGCGTCACTCTTCAGTGCTGAGTCTGACCGAGGCAAGTTGAACGAGAAGCTCATTTTAGCAGTCAGAAACTGTCCTATAATGGATGATATATCTCTGTGTACAGTGGTGTTCACCGTACTGACTCCGTGACTGAATGGTTTTGGGAACCCAGATAGACCGATATTTGCCCGTTTGCTGCAGTTAAATAGCCGCGATGGCATAGAGCACTCACTTCCTCGTTCATCTTTAATATTATGCATTTTATGTACTGATTCCATTTATATTTAGACTTTTCCTTCCAAAATATTTGTTTGTAGCGGCAATAAAAAAAAGCACATTTGTTGTCTAACATAGAGTAACATCCGTGAATGTCACTCACAACAGCGCAGTCTCATCCCAAGACGTCATATAACTGACGTTTTGGGACGTCTTTTGACCATAGGCCAATATTCGCCTTTTTAGGGCCCCCTTAAACGTCGGTAGATGAGGTTATGAGATCCTAGCTCTACCCCAGACCTAAACCTACCCCAAACCTAACCCGTCACCTAACTGACATTAAACGTAAAGCGTCAGTTGTATGACGGCCCGGGATCGCCATCTACCGACGTTTAAGGGGGCCCTAAAAAGTCGGATATTGACGTATGGTCAAAAGACTTCCCAAGACGTCAGTTATATGACTTTTTGGGATAAGACTGTGTTACTCACAAACATTACTAGGCAACCAGTAGTGGGGAACGCCCTCCAGCGCAGCCACTGGTGACCTGCAGCGACAAAGTCGGCTGTAGTGTGAACGGAGCTTAAGGTGTACGCAAGTGTCAGCTGTTAAGCGACTGGACACCTGTGGGCGGGGCCTATGATGTGATGATTCATTGATGTCTTACTCTGGAGGCAGTCTTATGTGAATGTGTTTGCCTGTGTGAGGTCAAAAGTCACCCAATACCAAAAAAAGAGCCATTTTGGGAGCTTGATTAAATAAATGCTTTGTTTATAATGAGGAGGACGTTTTAGGGGCTGTTTACTTGACACTGTTTAGACGTATTAAATTGCAAGGTTTTTCTTCAAATTAAAGGATTATTACCAGTAAGAAATAAGTGGAACATCATCATAAGTGGTTATAAGAATTACACAAATCAACACAACATTTTTTCATCATTAAAAATGAATGGTTCCTTACAAAAGACTCAAGGATGATACATGTTTTCGAAGCCTTTGTTTTCAAAGGTTTTGACATTATCTAAAAGGAAGTAAAAAGGGACTTTATATTAGAGGAGAACATTCTAAAATTGGGATTACAGTGAATGTTTCTGGCTTTGTGAAGATGAAATTTACCCATGAAGACAAAGTAATAATTCAGAATTATGAAGTTTAACCCCTCTTAGAATGAAAATCAGACAAAAAATGATGATTATGTAATTAGTGTCTAAAGTGTGTTCGGTTCGAGTGCACTGCAGTAAAAGAAAGGCTATGTGCAAAGTGACATCGCCAACTTGCATGCATAAAACAGCGTTTTTAGTCATTTTCACAGATCAGTGTGTACGGGGTTCGTTTTGATAGCGGTGTCATCTGTTTAAAGAAAAAAAAACTTTTCTGTTTTTAGCACATCGTTGTCATGTAAACGTATTCTCAAAGTATTAACTTGTTGGATGTTTTAATGGTACAAAAATCTCATATCTGTCAAAAGATCATGACAAATCCTTTAATGTGGTGGCTGGAATGTTCTGGGTGGTTGCTAGGTGGTTTATTGCAGGACCACCCCCAAGTCTCTCTACACGACTTGGGACCCTGCTTAAATGCAAATTTATTTGATGTTGTTCACTGGTTTTAGTAAATTAATAGCGAAATTCATATTCACAACACAAACAGAGTTTGACAAAAAAGGGATTTGTCTCATGGCTGCTTCTTGCAGAACAGCTTAAATGTTGTTTGTACTGCTATGTGTCATTTCTGAGAGCAAAATTAATGTGAACTCCTTTGTTTATGTGTGCGCCGCCTGCAGTGGTTCGTGCTTCATGCCACAGTTAATGTGTCAAACAGCGCTAGACAACAGCATTGTGTGTGCATTCAGAATTGAAGTGAAAATGCCTTTTAAATTCCAATTCAGTTCCTGAATTTGAACTCAGATTGCAGATCTGCGTTTGAATGTAAAGAAGCAGAATAAAAAAGAATGGAAATTCAAAGAAATGCAGCTGTAATTTTTAAATATCATTTTATTAGCTTGATGAAACCATATTTAAAACTTAAAAATGGCCTCATAGACAGACAGACAGACAGACAGACAGACAGACAGACAGACAGACAGACAGACAGATAGATAGATAGATAGATAGATAGATAGATAGATAGATAGATAGATAGATAGATAGATAGATAGATAGATAGATAGATAGATAGATAGATAGATAGAACAAATGAACGACAGACAGACAGACAGACAGACAGACAGACAGACAGACAGACAGACAGACAGACAGACAGACAGACAGACAGATAGATAGATAGATAGATAGATAGATAGATAGATAGATAGATAGATAGAACAAATGAACGACAGACAGACAGACAGACAGACAGACAGACAGACAGACAGAGAGATAGATAGATAGATAGATAGATAGATAGATAGATAGATAGATAGATAGATAGATAGATAGATAGATAGATAGATAGATAGATAGATAGATAGATAGATAGATAGAACAAATGAACAATAGACAGACAGACAGACAGACAGACAGACAGACAGATAGAACAAATGAACGATAGATAGATAGATAGATAGATAGATAGATAGATAGATAGATAGATAGATAGATAGATAGATAGATAGATAGATAGATAGATAGATAGATAGATAGATAGATAGATAGATAGAACAAATGAATGATAGATAGATAGATAGATAGATAGATAGATAGATAGATAGATAGATAGATAGATAGATAGATAGATAGATAGATAGATAGATAGATAGATAGATAGATAGAACAAATGAACAACAGACAGACAGACAGACAGACAGACAGACAGACAGACAGATAGATAGATAGATAGATAGATAGAACAAATGAACAACAGATAGATAGATAGATAGATAGACAGACAGACAGACAGACAGACAGACAGACAGACAGACAGACAGACAGACAGACAGACAGACAGACAGATAGATAGATAGATAGATAGAACAAATGAACAACAGATAGATAGATAGATAGATAGATAGATAGATAGATAGATAGACAGACAGACAGACAGACAGACAGACAGACAGACAGACAGACAGACAGACAGACAGACAGATAGATAGATAGATAGATAGATAGATAGATAGATAGATAGATAGAACAAATGAACAACAGATAGATAGATAGACAGACAGACAGACAGACAGACAGATAGACAGATAGATAGATAGAACGACGGACAGACAGACGACAGATAGATAGATAGATAGATAGATAGATAGATAGATAGATAGATAGATAGATAGATAGATAGATAGATAGATAGATAGATAGATAGATAGAACAAATGAACGACAGACAGACAGACAGACAGACAGACAGACAGACAGACAGACAGACAGACAGACAGACAGACAGACAGAGATATTGGCAGTCCCATAATTTCCAGCCATCCATACCCATTTCTCCCCATGACATTTTTTTTTGTATGCCAGACTTTTTCTCTTTGGCTTAGAGTAAATATTTGCTCATCAACTTTGCCTTTCTTCTAATTAATGGAGAAAGCAACGAACACCCTGCCAACTGGCGCTCATGAATATCCTAACTGCTGCAATAACAATCAACTGTCATAATAGCAATGCACTGAACATTAACTCCGAATTATTATAACAAATACTGTTTTCCAAATCCTAACTAGCCCCGCTGCCAGTACGAGACACTTCGGTTAGTCAATGTGCCAGTTTGTAGTGCAAATGACATAGCGGTCTAGTTCTGGGATTTTCTTTCCCTAGTTTGTTGGCATGGAAACTAGTTTCTACAAAGACTTCAAACATTGCATGCTGGGTTTTTGTGGTCACTTGCTTCTTTTTTACTCACTTGCATGTTTTGGGTTGGATATCTGTTCACCAATGACTCAGTTCGGGCTCTGGCTGCCAATTGGATCTCTATGTAAATTTCTGCTCCCAAATCGTATCAAAACTCTGTTGGGCTGCATGCTGCCAGGTTGGCGTTTTTAAAATTAGACTAGACGGTGATGCTTCAGCTTTAAGACACACATGCGCAGTCACATGCTAACACGGCCACGGCAGTGAATCACAGATTTATTTGAGACAATAGAGTTTGATGTGACAGGTGTACTGTGCAAACCCGTAAGTCATCCATCAAATCCAAACCAGTCAATGCAACCCTTTCGTCAAGGTCAGCAATATTTAAAGCACATCCAGCAGTCGGAGGAGAACATTGTTTAGCTGTTGAGTTTAACAGGTAACACACTGAAGTACTCCCTTACCTTGCATAGAATTGTCCTTAAATGTCCTTTTTGTAATATTCTAGCAAATTATTTGAAATGTTTGCATGCACCAAAAAAAATATATGTGAATTTTGTGTATGGACTCATCCAAAGTCCACAAACATCCATATATGTTGGGACAGAATACCCAATAAAGTTGACATGAAAAGGTTTTTATGGGGAATACTTGATCCTGATTGGTCAAACGCAACATTCTGTTTTTATTCAGCAAGGATGCATTTCAGAAATAAAATGTAACAGTAAAGACATTTATAATGTTACAAAAGATTTCTGTTTCAATTAAACTTTTTAACAAAAAAAAATGCATTATGGTTTCCACAACAATATTTATCAGGAATTTTTTTTTAACATAACAATTAGGGCTGCCAAACAATTAATCGCAATTAATCACATCCAAAATAAAAGTTTGTGTTTACATAATGTATGTGGGTGCACTTATTTTATAAGTGTATAATTATTTTATATATATATATATATATATATATATATATATATATATATATATATATATAAATACACACACACATGCATGTATATTTAAGAAAAAAATATTATTTTATATAAAATATTTATATTTATATATAATATAAATTATATATAAATCTATACAGTATATTCACAAAAATATTTCTTAAATATATACAAGCATGTGTGTGTGTGTATGTATGTATGTATGTATATATATATATATAATATATATTAGGGCTGTCAAAACGATTAATCGCGATTAATCGCATCCAAAATAAAAGTTCGTGTTTACATAATATATGTGGGTGCACTGTGTATAATTATTTTGTATATATATAAAAACACACAGGCATGTATATTTAAGAAAAAAAAATATTTATATATAAAATATTTATATTTATATATAATATAAATTATATATAAATCTATATACAGAATATACATGAAAATATTTATTAAATATATACAAGCATGTGTGTGTGTTTATATATCTAAAATAATTATACACAGTGCCCCCACATATATTATGTAAACACAAACTTTTATTTTGGATGCGATTAATCGCGATTAATCGTTTTGACAGCCCTAATATATATATATATATATATATATATATATATATATAAAATAATTATATACAGTGCACACATATTTTATGTAAACACAAACTTTTATTTTGGATGCGATTAGTCACGATTAGTCGTTTGACAGCCCTGATAACAATAAGAAATGTTACTTGAGCAGCAAATCCTCATATTAGAATGATTTCTGAAGGACATTGGAGACTGGAGTAATGATGCTGAAAATTCAAGCATTTCAAAATTCAAATAGAAAATGGTCTTGTCGTCATAGGGAACGATCACTAGCTTGATGTAGAAGTCGGCTTTTGAGATTTAGTGCTTTTGTGAAAGACCGAGCATAAGACAAGTGAAGATGAATTGAGGAGCATGCATTGAGATCAGAGTGAATATGGGTCCTTAGGTTATTGATGCCACATGTCAATAGTTACTGATTGACTTGGAAATTGTTCTCAGGCCATTTCCATGCGAGTTTAGATCAGAGACTAACAAAGAACAAAGGTTTGGGTTAAAGGTCAGGTCAGGATCGTGGGTGGAACTGTTATATTAAATCCATCTTTTTCCCAGGCACAAGTGTCCCGGACACTTCCAATATTTCGCCTTTCTCACTTAATGGCACATCATATGACGCTTGCTCCTCAAAATTTGTCATTATAATGAATGTTCCTTTGTCTGACAAATAGTTCATTGCCCTGAGGTTCTGGACAGACGTCAATTTCTGTTTGTTAATGGTTGGTTTTAATGTCCCCCCTCTGTCTCTTTCCTCTCAGAGTGAGTTGATGGGACCATCCTGCCATTTGTCTGTAATTACCCCCGGTGTACATCACCTAACCTATCCCATCATGCTCCGGCAGGGATGCTATTATTTTACTACTGGCCTCAAGACACCGCTGTGTTTTTGAGTGACACCTCTGTAAACAGTCCAGTTGTGTCTGGTAGCCAGACTTTTTGACTTGTGACATTTAGTCTGGCCCTGTTTGCAGCTTATTCTGGCCAAGAGATTTTCTGGCCGGCATGTGAAGTGATAGCCTTTGCTTTTACAAGCCATTTAGAGGGAGGTTTATCCCAAATGGATTATACCCCAGGCTGGCAGGCTTCAGGAACAAATTTAAAGTAAAAGCTCAACAAAAATAGATTACCAATCTATTTCATAGATTTTATTTGGTGATTGCTGCAAAGTGATCCCATGAGTATTCGACACGTTCATGACGGATTGCGACATGCCGTGTTTTGGGCGATGTGTGCATTTGAATGAGAAATGCAAGCCTTCACGGAGTGGATCGGGATAGGATTTTCAGCAATTAATAACTTTAATTCTGCTCTGTACCTCATATAAAACTATTATATACCATCAGAGAGGACTGCGACTGCAACAAATCGTCATTTTGCAATACACTATTGTGACTTGTCTGTCTTTATAACACTTAAGAAATGGTTATGGGTAGGTTTAAAGGTAGGTAGTGGGATTAGTGGATCAAAATAAATTTTTAATGCTATATTGTTGCTAAAAACGTATATATCTGCCGTTATACATTTAGTTTTTATTTTGTCTATAAATGCTTATGTTTTGGTTTGGGGGTAGGGTTAGGGGATCTAAAATGTAACTGGTAAAAGGGCAATTATACAATAACTTTATTATCTATAAGATCTGTAAATATTTTACATTTCTTAAGCTGTAAATACATAACAATGTTTATGTTTAAATGTTGTCAATATGTCCATATTGTTTGTTTCAGCATCTATTCAAATTTGCAAAAGTGTACCTGTAAATGTTACATATTAATACATTTTCTCCTGTTGATTAGTTAGGGCTGTCAAACGATTAATTGCGATTAATCACATTCAAAATAAAAGTTTGTGTTTACATATATATAAATATTTTATATAAATATTTTTTTTTCTTAAATATATACAAGCATGTGTGTATTTATTAGGGCTGTCAAAACGATTAATCGCATCCAAAATTAAAGTTTGTGTTTGCATAATATATGTGGGAGCACTGTGTATAATTATTATATACTGTATATATAAATACACACACATGCTTGTATATATTTAAGAAATATTTTCATGTATATTCTGTATATAGATTTATATATAAATATAAATATTTTATATATAGATAATATTTGTTTCTTAAATATACAAGCATGTGTGTTTTTTATATATATACAAAATAATTATACACAGTGCACCCACATATATTATGTAAACACAAACTTTTATTTTGGATGCGATTAATTGTGATTAATCATTTGACAGCCCTTTGACATCAGTGTTATTCAAGTTTTATTTATATACTATTATAGTTATTTTATTACTATTTTGAATAAGCTTTGATTTTTATATTCTCAGTTTAATTTTAGTTTAAATAGTCATTTTGTTTACATTGTTCAATATATATTTTAGTTTTCATTTAATTTAGTTTTATAGTTTAGTCATTTTAATACTTCAAATTGCCAAAACAGCATTTTTTCAATGTTTTGTTTGTTAGGTTAAAGTTTTTTTTTTAAATAAAATATTTTATATAATTTCAGCTTTATTTCAATTAATAGAAATGATTTTTAATAGTTAATTTGTTTCTCTGTTTGACATCCACCGACTAGTTGATCAAAACAGTTATTGCTAGATTCTGGTACTTGATCGCAACTGTTTTTCCATAAAGTCAGTCAACTTTTCCACGCACTATGCAGTTATGGGTGGAATATGAAATGAAGCCGCACCTTAGTCCAAACCACGCCCCCAAAAGCCACACCCTCACCAGTTTTCCAAAGGAAGTGTCCCGCCATAGACGCCCAAGGTCAGCATTCACCTTGCAGCCATTACCGACGTCCCTCCCTCCCCCCGGTTCTTTACAACAAAAAGATTCCTTTCATCCACAACATACTTTAACAAAGCCCTCCGCCTCCTGTGATGCTTGCAATATTTCCTGCCATGCTCTATTAGGCCCCTTAATGTAGTATTATAACAAACACAACTGAGATTGGCTACACCGGACCCCCATCCGTCTGCCCACGTGTCAGCGAGTCAGAGTCAAACTAAGACGGATGAAGGCCTGCTTCCACCCTAGTTCCTGACCAATGCCTTGGGGCTTCTCCACTTATTGAAATGACCTAATGTAGATTCAGACTCAACGGGGAGGGATATCTATCTATATCAAACTGCAGGAGACAGAAATGTGAGTGTGTGTGTGGTGGCTTGTTGAGGAAAGAGTTGGGTTGCTGATGTGTCTTTGTAATGGAAAACAAAAAAGAAATAACCTGGCGGAACATTAAGCAGGACACGTCAGATGCACTCACTGAGAACTGGACGTAAGGAGAGATGTGAAGAATGAAGGGGGCAGAGGTCATGCAATGTATATCCGTAACACTATGGGTCATTTCATTCCATATCTTATATGTTTGTTTTTGCTCATGTCATTGGCGAAATAAATGGTCACATGAAAACGTACGTTTTGGCCCTGTTTTGTATTGTATTTTGTTGTTTTTCATTGAACAGTTGTTGACTGTCTGAAAGAACTCTATAATAATATGAAGAACAGCAGCAGTAGCAGCAATAACACAAGTCTTGCAGTGAATATTGGAAATCGAGGTGCATTGATCTGTGGTGGCGTTTTTAATCGTGTTTCAAATTGATTGTTTCAGTCATTTTGCATCAATTCAATGTGATCCTCTAAGGTTACATTTGGAAATACGTCATAACAAAGTTTCCTGAAGACATCTATATATTTGATTTTGTGTTTTGATGAGGGGTTCATTAAGGTCTTATTCAAACATTCAGACATTGTTTAATTAATAGCCTTTTTTTAATTGTTAAAGCAACTACACCAGCAAAACGGTGAATGTTTGGGAATGGGATCCGGTTTATGAGAAATCCGTGCTGAGAAATGAATTGGGAACACAAAAGGAGATCAAAATTGATTATTTTAAATGGAAATTTTAAGTCACACATTTATTGACTGAAAACCACATGAAAATATTTGTTTCAACCAAACCTTAAATGAAATGAAAGTTCTGTTATTTATTACAAACTTACACTACTCTGGAGATTTTTTGGAGAATGTTGCAGGCTGTTTTTCACACACACGAAAGCATACACTCTCAGAAAAAAAAAATTACAAAAGCAGTCACTGGGGCTGTACCTTTTCAAAAGGGAAAACATTTGTCCATTTTGGGTACTAATATGGACATTTTAGGTGCTAATATGGACATTTTAGGTGCTAATATGAAGAGTTCAGATGCAAAAGCCTCTAAGTGCCATTTGAAATTTTCTTCTAATGATCAATTTTTATCAAGCTTGTATAATTAAGTTCAGTAATTTCACTTAAATGGCAATGAAGATTTCCTATTAATTGTCATTTAAGTGAAATTACTGAACTTAAATATACAAGCTTGATAAAAATGGTCATTTTAGAAGAAAATTTCAAATAGCATTTAGAGGCTTTTGCATCTGAACTCTTCATATGTACATTTTTAGGTGCTAATATGGACATTTAGGTGCTAATATGGAAATTTTAGGTGCTAATTTGTACACTTTCGGTGCTAATATGGACATTTAGGTGCTAATATGTACATTTTATGTGCTAATATGTACATTTTAGATCCTAATATGTACATTTTGGGTGCTAATATGGACATTTTAGGTGCTAAAATGGATATTTAGGTGCTAATATGTACATTTTAGGTGCTAATATGTACCATTAAGGTACCAATATGCACTCAAGGTACTTTTGAAAAGGTACAGCCCCAGTGACAGCTTATACCTTTTTTCTGAGAGTGGACTGTGTGCAGAAAAGGGACCAAAAAAGCAGAAAATGGACAAAAAACTTTATATCTTCTAAGTCTTCTGAAGCCACTTTATTAAAGGAACAGATCAGAATTTAACTTGTAAACACATTCTTGTTCGCTTATGACAAGTAAACTCTTAAAAATTAAGTTTCTTTATTATCATTGATGGCTCCATAGGGGCTTTCGCACCAGAAGAACGTTTTCACAGTTCCTATACTGTGACTATTGGTGGAAGTACCTGTTTTGGTGTATTTGCACTGCAGAAACTGGGAATCATTTCAGATCTCATTCCCCATTGACTACCACAGTATACTATGGTAGTCAATGGGGAATGAGATCGGTTTGATTAAAACATTCTTCCAAATATCTTCCTTTGTGTTCAGCAGAACAAATAAACACATAGAGGTTTGGAACAACATGAGGGTGAGTAAATACTGACAGAATTTTCATTTTGGGGTGAACTAACCCTTTAAAACCTTTATTATTAAGAGTGTATTTCATCAGATTGTGTATTCTGCAGAAGAAAGAAAGGTGTGGAATGACTCGTGGGTGAAGGACTTATGACAGTATTTTATGAACTATTCATTTCTTTTCAGTTTCCAAGCCCCCTTTCCTGATTCAGATCATGTTTTAAATTCATAGACATTTTTGTATCAGTTTTCTTTAAATGCTATTCACACTTCATCTGCAGTTTTTCTATTCCAAGCCACCTACAGTAGACCCTCTCTACATGAATTATGTACAACAAATGATCTCAAAAAGAGGGAAAAAGTGCATGTGTAGGCTCATATATCCTTGACCCTTGCTCCCAGATCTCTTCTTCCATACTAATCGGGTTTTCTTGGACCTGCTCTGTGACCCAAACCTTGCAGTGCAACCTCATACAACTCTTATTAATATCAGAAGTGCCTTGAAATCGGTTTCTAAAAACCACACAGCCACATGAAAGACCAGGATTTCATACAAAGAAGTTGAATATACAATAGAAAATCTGCCCTCTCTTGACACTCCAAGCTTTTCGTTTTACTCCAAGTTTTCCGTAGCCTCTTAAAAAAATAAAACGGTCACATAAACTGTTGGTCTCCTCTGATTAATCTCCGAATCTCGAAAGCGCATTGAGACGTGATTCATTTCCCACACAAATGCGGCGAGTTACACACTATCTTGGCTCAATAACCTGCAACTAATAAGCCAATTTATGATAATAAACCATCAGCGAACACCAGCGGAAAGTTAATGTTGCCCTTGGAGCGAAACATAGCTAGAGTTCAGGTGTGACTGCGGGCTTTGTTTATAAGCGCAGATATGCAAATCAGGCTGTTGTTTTCCTTTGTATTATTGCTCGTCAGGAACGATTACGTGGGAGACTAGATTGGCAAGTGCACTCTTCCTCTCTCAGGTGCTTTTAATGAGGATGCAACACTTGATCTGATAGAGAGTGTTTAATTTAAAAAAAGGGCTGTTTAGATGTTTCAAGCTGTTTGCAAGCTACCTGAATGAGGTTTTAAAACATGGATATCAAAGTAAATTGAACCAAAGCTATTCTGTTCTCTGTTAGTCTACATCTGCTAAAATAATTGTGTTTGTCAATTGTACATCAGCTTCCTAATTAGCTGAGGCTTATGGGAGGTGTAATCTAAATATGTGGTGTTATTAAAATGCATTAGCTTTAATTAAGCTTGTGTGATACTGCTTACTGATACCGATAGTGCAATGTCATTTATTTGTGAATAATCCGGCGAATTCATTTGAGGAGATTAGCGAATCAGTCTATCTGTGGTAATTACTGTGTATGTACGATATGTTTAATTGTCGGGGCTGAGCTGATGTTCACTGTGACATTTCCCTTAGGATTTAGGGCGCGGGGTTCGGCTCTGGCAATCATGCAAAATTGACAGTCAACCAAAGACTGTACATGCAAGTGTCTGTCAAGAATCGGATGGTATTCAGGGTGTTGAAGTACTTTGACAGTGCAGGCTGGATAGTTTTACACACACACACACACACACACACACACAAAAACCCCCCTCTGTACTCATTTACACGCCCTCATGACTTTTCAATCCTGTATGACTTTCATTCTTCAGTGAAACACAAAAGGAGACATTTTACATAATGTCCTTTTTCAAAAAGGACAAAAACAGCTCTATAAAAAACCCATGGAGGTAGTCCAGAAGACTCGTACACTATAATTCATGTTCTTAGGTGTTTGCACTGCTTCTGAATCACGTCAGAAGACTTAAATGTAGTCATATAAACCACCTTAATGAGGCTTCTTTGTCATTTTAGAGCTGAAACGCATCCATCCCCATTCAATTTAATGGGAAGTACTTTAAAGTTTCATTGAAGAAAATAAAGAAAGTAAATGATGATTACATTTAGATTTTTTTCTTTGTGAACTTTTTCTTTATAGTCATGTCTGATTTTTTTTTTACATTTTTTATTTCAGCAGTACAAAGTTAAAGGTGCAGTAAGTGATTTCTGAGAAATGCTTTTGTGGGATGTGGGGTGAGAGAGAGTGAGCCAATCAGCAGTAGGGGGCGTGTCCACTCATGATGTGAATGAGACAGAGTGAGCCAATCAGTAGTAGGGGGCGTGTCCACTCATGATGTGGGATGAGAGAGAGTTAGCCAATCATGAGGGAGTGGGAGTAGAGAGAGTGAGCAAGAGGGAGATTTGAAGAAAGACTGTAGAAAGAGAAATGGCTGAGAGACATTACAAAAGAGAAAAGGTCAGAACAATGTCACTGGAAAAAGAAAGGTAATGATTAGGCAAGATCTTTAGGACCCACTTTAATATTAGAAAGGCTTTTCAGCGCTGGAGACACTGAAGAGGAAAGCCCTGAAAATAGAAGGCAAGGTTACATTGTTTCTGCTCCATATGTGAGTCATCAAGATATGCTGTTGTAATGTTATAGCTAAAGTATCAGGACAGTTTTGAGTGTCATTGTTTGTTTGGAGCTGGTGCAATGACTAACAACCAACTCTTGCTTCTATGAACTATCTTGTGTACTGTATGTTTATTTTTTGTTCTTTCTCATCATTTGTCATATTTGCTTTATTTTTCGCAAAGCATTATTTTGCTTTGCTTCTGCTATTATAAAGAAACATCCACATCCATCCAGGGAAGCTGAGTTTGTTGGGTTGAGTTTTGAATCCATTAAATCTATAACTTGTCTAATATTTGTATAATTTTTCATAATTTAAATAATATTATATGCGATTTATACACTATTTGGATATAATTGTGAATGTAATCAGCATCATTCTTCAGCATCACATGATCCTTCAGAAATCATTCTAATATGCTGATTTACGACTCAAGTAACATTTCTTATCATCAATGTTGAAAACAGTTATATCATAAGGACAGCATTTTAAACTAACAAACTAACCTCAAACATTTGAATTATGGTGTATAATATTAGATTTAGATTGGCATTTTTGGATGCGCATTGTTAATTCAGTTACAATTGAATCTCTAATTGGAAACGCTCAGCTCTTAGTGTGCCCTCATTGTTTTCTGTTCACCTTTCTTATTTTTTTTTCTGTTCATATGAGCCATGAGGTCCCAGGAATCTTCCAGAAGCAAATCTTCCAGAATCAAGAATGGCTAGAACAAAATGGTTTCTTATACAGACCCAATACCATTCGCAAGATATTTTCTGGCCGATTCCTCATGGTGAACTCTGTACCAACTCCGACAACTAAAGTGAACAAGTCAGCTTTGCCTTGTATGCAAATTAAACTGTATATTTTTAGTGACAGTCAGTTGTTTTAAATCATAACATGTCATCCTCCGGTGAGCCTCAGCGTGCCCGAGACGTCCCGAGTGTTTTTGTGGCGGGTCTGTGACAAGTACCAGTGCAGAACAATGACAAGTGGCATTTAGGGATGTGTTCGCAGCACGGTGCTCTGGTAATTAACATCGTGCAACCTTCGTGCTTACAAAGCATCGCTCTTAATTAGAGTTATGATTGCAGTAGGGCAAAACCAGCGATCCCTGCTCAGGATAATGACTGCCGTAGTCTCTGTGGCAGAAGCTTTATTGTTTGCATGCTGGACTTCTGACATCTGGGATACAAAGAGGCACAATAGAAAGCCGAGCGTTCTTTGTTCTTTTCTCCTGCCGATCCAATCAGAATGGGCAAATAGAGCCCTGGCGTCTTCCAAATGAGACCCGCTCTCGAGCCTGAGCGGCGCAGACACCTTCGAATTGAGCAATGTTGTGGAAAACCTCCTTTCAGTTGAAGGGTCGCACACGTGTCCTACATCAAGATAAGCGTGTGTGCTGTGGCGAATGCCTCATTTGAAGGTCGTCCGTCCCACAATGCATCTGTCTATTGCTCATTATATCAGCGATAGCGACACATTTGTTGGTTTGGTTTGTGTTTTGAAATGTATTTTCACTCGCCGTGGATCTCAGATACGCCTGTCTTGCTTACGGCCGCGAGTCAAAAGTCGTTTATAAACATTTCAAAGTTGGGAAATGGCATGAAATGTTGTTTCTGGAGCTCTTAGTCAAATGAATTGTCCAGTAGCGTCCGTCTTGATGGAGGACGGCTCTTAACTCTGTCATGTTTCACCCTCCCCTCCTTCTTCTTGGCAGGCAGTTGGGACTAATTCATCAAATTTAGCTGGCGGACCAGGGGGGCCCACAGTCTTCCTCTTCTCCCCGCAGGATATAATCAGCTTTTAATTTCTCCACGATCCTGCAGACCAAATGACGGATAACTGCGATCGGTCCCTTCGGTGACCGGGGGCCTGTCTGCCTTCTCGTCGGCCAGGAACGCTCTGTTGCTTTTGTAGAAAATTAATCGTAATTTTGGCTCGGCCTTCAGCTTCTAATGAGAGGCTTGCATGCACAGACGCCGTCACGTCTTAGACGTAATTTCCCCAAACGGTTCCAGCAGGGATACCCAGCGTGTCTTGTTAACCAGGCTTAACAAATTTTTGAAATAAATGATGTTATTGTATGTGCTATACGTATATATGAAGAGGTTGGTGGTTTTTGGCATTTATATGAAGAGGTTGGTGGTTTTTTGGATAAATCATCGATTTTGGACAACACAAAAACAGCTTGTGATTTATATTACCATCTGTAAAGATTGTGGAGTGGAATAAAGTTAAATAATGTGTTGTTGGAGCTGGGGTACAGTGGGTAGCATCCACGCTTGTGACATATAAGAGCTCTTGACTCGGGTTTGAATGTCATTTCTGTCTATTCTCTAATTAATAAGGCATGGATGCACTGATATTAAGACTGATATAAGCCAATTTTTGTTTTTAGGTTATGAGAGATGAATGATTAATGGCTGATGTTAATGTTCGTGTAAACAAATTACATTTAAAACACCAAAAGCTGCTTTAAGTTATACAAATTTGTAATGTACAGTATGAAAAATGAATATTCATTTGGAGATTTGCTAAAGATTACATTTAGCAGTTGTATTAAATTATTTATTTGTATTAATATATAATAAATTAGTGTATTGGTATCATATCAGTTATTGTTTATATAAATAATAATTGGAGTAGTACCGATAAACTGTGAATCCCTAAATAAAGAAATTCAGAAATACATTTAAGTATACACAACCGTTCAAAAGTTTGGGGTCAATACACTGTAAAAAAATATTGTTGGTTTAACTTAAAAAATTAAGTAACCTGGTTGCATTAAAATTTTAAGTTCATTGAAATTGGAAAATTTAGTTAATACAATGAAGGAGATTGATTTAATCACCAGAAACTCAAAATATTATGTTAACTGAACTACATAAATTATTTAAGTTGATTTGAAAAAAGAAAAAATGCTGTGATAACAAAAAATGTTTTTTTTTTCAGTGTAATTATTTTATTTTTAAAAATTAAGTCTCTTATGCTCATCAAAGCCATGTTTATTTGATCGAAAATACAGTTAAAACAAGTTAAGTATTATAATAATTTAGAATCACTGTTTTCTATTTTAATATATTTTAGAATGTAATTTATTCTTGTGATGACAAAGCTAAATTGTGCTTTAAACGTCGGCATTTGAAACAAATCAAACAGTTACAATTTTGAAAAATGGCTACCTTGGAGCTGAATCTCTAATGTTGTAAATGCACAAATTCATACATGTTTAACATCCATCATCAATGAAACAGCAAAAAAGAACAGTATTTATTTGGAATAGATACTTTGTGCAATTTTTTACGGTGTTTTATGAGAAATTTAAAGGGCTTATTAGATAAGAAATCAAATTTGCCTTGATCTTTTGACCTATAAGAGGTGTTTGTACCATTATAACATTTCCAGTCATGACCCCAACACATTCTTTCTGAATAAAAATATACATTTCTCTCTAAAAAGTATCAAACAGACCTACTTTTAAACAGTAGTGTATCATCTGATAGGTAAACGTCAAGTCTAAATGCTTAAACAATAGCACACCTTGTTATTTCGAACGAAAAAAGCAGATGCTTGCCTTTGCAAAACAACTCTAACACATTTCCATAGTTTGAACCGTAGTTAAAACTCTCTCCCAGCCACTTTCCCCGACCTTGGTTTTGTAAGCAAAGGCCTTGTCACTGTGTTAGGTTGCACTCAAGATTCATAGCGCATTGCCCTTCTTCCATCTTTCTCTGCATGGTCCTGTGAGAGCGTGAGAAATGGGTGCTCGAGAATGAGAATGAGATTGTGTGTGTGTGTGTGTGTGTTCGCATAGCATGTGCAAGCACATCATGATTAGTGTGTGCACTCCTGCTGGCCGACAAGAGGTAATATACACTAAGAGGAAGAGGCGGTGCAAGGCGAAGCTGCAGGTTAATCCTTTTATTGTAATGAAGTGGCAGAAATATTAATGCACTGTAAACACAGGACGTTTAAACCCTGTCCGTCATCTTTACGAGGGCGGAGTTGCGTGGAGGAAGCCGAACTGCGCTATCCATAACAAACATGACATTGACTCTGCAAAACAGCTGAGCAGTCACTTAAGGAGATTGTCCTCACGTCTGCGGCAAAGCCTCGCACTTTCCCTTCCCGTTTCTTTTTCACTTGACTGCGTTCTCACAATGGAGACCGACGGTCTGTTTGTTGTATGTAATGAAGCACGCTATCCGAATTCGTCTGTTCAACGGTTCAGGAGGCTTTTTGAGGGGCAATTTTTGCCACAAGACTAGTTGTGGCACATGATTCAGCAGCTCTAGCGCAGAAGCTTGTCCCCCCACCTTCAAACTCATCTTCATGCCCCACGAGCCACGAGCTTCACTGGCCTCACATGCTGATAACGGATTACAATAATCGAAAGGCTGAATGTCTGAGCATGAAATTGTGTTTGTTCGAACAGTTTGATATTTATTCAGAGGGCTTGTTGAGGAGTGTGCATGGAAATTTAATGCCGGCGTCTTGTTTAAGAGTTTCACTGCATCAGAGCCCTTTTGGTTGTTCAGATATACTAATCGATGTTAGAGATCCCACTTAAATGCATACAAAAATAAGTTATACTATCATTGAGAAAGGATGGGAAACATTAAATAGTAAATGACCCGTGTTGCTCGTTTCAGGGTTGGGCTAAATTAAGATTTGACACCCTGTCAACTTTAAATCGAATATGCCGCATTACACAGGAATGAACTGAATTGGAATTCAATGAATTGCAGTACAGTCTTTGTAGTAACTTTGTCCAAAATGGCACCCCAAGACTCGAGGTCTTCCTACGAGTCTGCACTTTTGTGACTTATCTGTGCTTTGACTGACTGGAAGAAGCTACAAAAGTTTGCATCGAGGACGCATATTGAGCGCAAAGCAGCGTTTGTGAGCATCCTTTTGAAACCTCAAATGATAAATGGGACACCCTACGCTAACGGACATGGCAGCATTTGTCCACAAGACTGAAAGTGCATATGAAGTGTGCCATTTGGGACAGTGTTTTGTATAGGTTTCCATCTTGTAAGCCTAGGGTCCTATTATACACCCGGTGCAATGCAGCACCAAGCTCAATGCAAGTGTCTTTTGCTAGTTTCAGCCCGACGCAGTTATGATTTCGTCACGTCCTGCACCACGTTGTTTAAATAGCAAATGCATTTACACCCATGGGCGTGCTGGTCCTAAAGCAAGGTGTGATCGGACGCATTGTTGGCGCGTTGCTATTTTGAGGCATCTGAAACAGACTGCGCAGTACTTTTTTTGTTATTTAAAGCTACACTGTGTAACTCTTTTAGTTTATTCTTAGCTAAAAACACTTAGTTCTTTCAAAAATATATGTGCTCATGAATGTATATTTACTTCGTTCAAGTAATAAAGTATTCTCGTGAGTGTATAATATGCCATTGAAAATACGTACGGGTAAGGAGTTCTAATGTCGGTCGCCATGTTGCCCCTCCATCTTGAAAGTACATTAACCAAAGAGAGACATACCCGTTAATTCAAGCTTCGCCTTTCGGGTTTATGTTTCGGTTAACACTCATTGACGAGATCGAACTGGAAGCCATGCTAATCTTGGACTACATTGGCCACCGTAGGATTAAAACGAAATCGGAATTGAGAGGAACTGTATCTAATATTCACTGGATGGTCATATACCTTTTCACCGCTAGATGGGGGTAAAAATCACACAGTGTAGCTTTAAAGAGCGCGATAGTAATGCGCGCCTATAGGCGGGTCCACAACCCGTGTACACTCTGCTTATTACACACACCGGAGCACACAAACATTTCAAATATTAAAAATAAAAGGATTACAATGTAAAAGATTATTAATGTGTACATAAGATTTGGTGGAATCCAGCTTGTGCCGTAGATGGTCTGCTTGCGTGCTTTAACTTCACGCACGAGCAGATCCGTTTCCTCTCTGAAGAAGCATTCAGTCTTCCCGCTTGCAAATTCTGTAAATATCAATCCGCCATGGTGTGAGCGCAACTGGCTTTTAAAGGGAATCGGAAATGAGACTCTGATTGGTTTATTGCATGTTGGGTTACTCATTAAGAGAATAGCGACAACCCTTTTAGATCATGCGCCGGGCACACCGACCATTTTTCCCGCTGTTAAACTAGCAAAAGTGGACTTGGACCATGCACTTAGATCGTTCAAATAGGGCCCTTAATGTTTTTCTGACCCCACAGCAACATCAACTAATGCTGTGAATTTGGGGTGGGACTCTCTTTTTGGCTGACGATTAGCGGGGGGGAGTGTTTGGGAAACCAAACATTACCTTTTCAACTGTGTTTGGTCATGCCAGTGGTGGAGAAATGACAGATTTTGCCTTTAAAAAGACATCCAATCCTTTATCTTGAATATCAAATTCAGTCTTATTAAAAGCCTTCTCAATTAAAGTGCCCAGGCTTGGTTGTGTTCGAGCGTTTGCATTTACCTAGGCCGTGGCTCCAGTGTGTGATTAAATGGTGAACAATCCACACAGAATGCTTTCAAATTAATGAACCGGGAGGAGGAACGGCCAGCGGAAATGCAGGTTTTGCTGAAATGCCTGGAAATCATGAACAATAGGCGAATATGTGTTTACTCACTGTCCTGGCTGTAGTCCCGGGGGACGGCATCTGCGTCGTCCAGATAGTGCACAGTGTAGCTCTAAAGCATGAACAAGGAATGAATGCATAAACATGTGACTATAGAATGCTCTGCTTCTTATGGCTTGCACAGCTATTGCGTACTCCTGTCGCCGCATTGCATTATTCCCTCAAAAAAAAGGTCTTGGTCAGGCTAATTGAACCACCAGCCACCTTCCCAGTATGCCTGGAGGTCTATGGGGAAAAGCCAGCGATGGGCAAAGATAACCATAATGACAGTGATATTATGCATCTCTTTTCCCTCGCCCCAAATCATTCTGCCTTCCCATTTGGACCATAAAGGAAATAGAGGATGGTTTTGGTTTTTCTTTAGCCTAACAACCGCAGACCATTGTGTTAGGCGTCTGCGACGCAATATCAGCCTCCTTCCCATCTCTTCCTTATCTCTCTTTGTTCTCCCTCTCTCTGTCGGGCTTTCCTTCCCCTCCCCAGCTCTCGGAGCATCTGGCTCCCAGGGCTGAAGTTACGGGGAGCTCCAAAGGCAGAAATTGGAAGATGAAAGGCGAGAGATTAAGCTGAAAGGAACAGTGGGTGTTGTCAGAGGTAATTTGAAGTGCATTTGATTTCTCCGAGCCCTCTGAACACTTTCCCTGCAATAATTTACCTGCTTTTTCCTCCACCTTTAACACACCAGACGCCCCTCGTGAGATGTGAGGAGACCTATTCATGTGGAAATGGTGTCATGTCATGTTCGAAATGAAAGCAGTGTGTAAAGGAAATGACAGTTTAGTTAGTGTCTGCCAAACCTCAAAACAGTACATGAAGGGTTGGGAATGGGTGTTTGACTTTGTTCATGTCACACGCCACAACAAAGAAACTCCAAAAGCAGAAGAGGAAAAGAAAGCACTTGTTGTGGAAACTGGAAAGTCTTCATCTTTTTCTTGTTGTACCTTTCTCTCAATTTGAGTTTTACAGTGAGTCGGTGTGGTTTGGTGGTTTGGACTAGTTATTGCGGATTCCAATGGCTTGATGCAATGGTTGTTGTCATGACAAACAGGATATTCTGAGAAACATTTCGCTCCAATTCTCACATTAACTATGACTTTTGTCTCAATAAACTCATAATTGCTGCTTATAGGGCAGTTGTTTGGTTGTATTGGTTATTGGTTTGGATTTAGGGATGTAGAACATGTTCATGGAGAATATGGCATTCATTAGTATTAATAAACAGCCAATATCCTAGTAATATGCATGCTAATTAGCAACTAGTTAATAGTAAGAATTGGACCCTAACCTAAAGTATTATCATATAATATTAGCATATAAAGGATTACCATACTATGTATATGGGTTGCAAAATTCAAGGACATTTTTCGGAAAGTCGGAAACTTTCCATGGAAATTAACGTGAATATACAACACTATCTCACGCCCAATTCGTACGAATATGACGAATGAGTAAAAAATGTTTAATTCGTACGACCTCACTCGTACGAATTTGTACGATTTGTCTAAACCCACGTGACGGTTAAGTTTAGGGGCGGGGTAAGGGTTAGGTCATTCGTACGAATTCATACGAATTGGCCAATTCTTAAAATATATACGTTTTAGCAAAATCGTACTAATTCGTATGAGTGAGGTCGTATGAATTGTTATGAATTAGCCACTTTTTAATCATTCGTCAAATTCATACGTCTTGGTCGTGAGATCGGGTTGGAATATATGGGAATTAATGGGAAATATCTAAAACATATGTGATACTTCTCAAATACAAAATAGCTAAACATAAAAAAAACAAAACAAAACTTATGCAGCCATATTATCTTTGAAAGCGCAGACTGTTTTTTTTGGTCAATCCATCTATATTTTTTTTCTTATTTATATTTAGCATTAAACAAACAATATAAATTTGTTCACCGTAATTACAAACTGATTAGATAAAAAAAATTGCAAATCTGGCCAGTAGGTGGAAATATGCACTAAGAATGTAAATCACCATTAAACAAAAGAAGTTTGGTGTGCGTCTTCTTAGCATTCGCTAACTCTAAGTTTCATACACCGGGTTGACTGAAGTTTCTCCAGACCGCGTTTTACCTCGAGTAAGCTAGGTTTGGGTTAACCAACCAAATGTTCAGGGTATATGTGATGGTAAGTTAACCTTACTTTTTGGGATACCCCACTGAACGCAAACTTTTGAAAACAGGTTTCAAAATTGAAGTTTTTGAAAACAATACAGTTATCGTCTCTGTGTAAATTACAGAAACTTGAATTCGTTAAAACAGTGACGTCATTCGCATGTATATTACGTGTTCAGTCTATAGGCGTGTAGAGTTTCGTTACATCGCCAACTACTGGCTTGGCAGCAGAATGCAGCGTTTTAAGTCGTTTTCACAGATCATATTGACCAAGATGTCGCCTCTAAGTCAAAAACACGAAGTAAAACACAATCATATAAACACCCTCGTTCAGACTGTAATCTGACAATGCATGTTTCGGATTTTCACCTCTATGTTTCACATTTTGCATTCATGTACATTCAATTCTCGCTCATGTTTGCAAAGATAAATTATAGAAAAGGGTAGAAAACAAATTTGCGCTGGTCTGTTGGGCGCTGATTGGCCCAATCCATGCATGCAATTTGGAAAGAGGAGGTGCTACACATAAATCTTCCATTATCTTCAATGGTTGTATTCATTAATCAACAGAATTGAATAATTACTCTCAGCTGTCTTCTCTGCCTGAATCCATTGGCGTAGAGTGTCAGGTGAGGAGGCCATCTTGGTCCACGGCCCTGCCGACAGTGGCATCTCACCGCTGGTAATTGGGTGTTTATCTGATCGCTTGTGAAAGGAGCTTTTGGCGGCCTATCTGACACAATTATCTGGAAGAATTCAATCCGACCCTCCCGTGTCCACCACAAAATACTTGGAGGAAGCGGACCTGAGTGTTTTATGAATGAGGGAATGAGGGGGGGAAAGCCAGGAGCTGAAAATAAATGCTACTCTCACTCAATCGTCCGGTTTGTAGCGAATGGTCTGTCATCATGGCATGCAAATGATGCAATTGTTAGGCACAATAATTCAATCAGGCTGCCAGAACACTACGGGAAATAAAGGATGATAAGGTACGAGTGTGACAATGAGATGGCCGGTTGCTCCAATCAGATAGCAGAGCTCTCCGCTACGGTTTCAGCTCTGTGGCCAGCAAACGGTCCAAATGGAGAATGAATGTTTACTGTCCGCCCTACGATAAGAGTAGAATAAAGCCTTTCAGTCAACAAGCTTACAGTGTCTACCACAAACAAGCCAACTGAATTAGGAAGTGTCTTAGAAACGTATGAAGTGTGTGTCTCTCTCTCTCTGTGTGTGTGTATGTGAATATACAGTATATATGTATATATAGTACATTGTTATTTATTTTAGCATAAATTTTTGTATTGTATTATTTTTGTATTAAAATAAAATGCATTCATATATCATTTTATTATTTATATACAGATAGATTACAAAAAGCTCAATACTGGCACGAAATTTTTGAGATCATATCTTTGGATCAGAAGGTCATAGCGACTTGGAGTTGAGCTGTTTTGGCTCGTCCTATCAGGTAGCCAATAAGAAGTGACATAATACCTTCATAGCTGTGCCCTAGCAACCACTTAGGCCCCCTAGAAACCATAAAACAACATTTACAAGCCATATCTCAGCTCCAGAAAATAGTACAAACGTGGAGTTTGGCTTTTTTGACTCAGACAAAAATCTGTAAATATCATCCCATAAACTGTATAAGTACAACATAGTAACCATATACCTAAGTAACCATACAGACTCATGAATAATCTATATCTGAGCACCAGAACATCGTACAGACATGGTTGTTGGCACGTACGCAGTCATGTCCACCACACCGTCAACTAAGAGGCGAGGTTTGCCACTGCAAGGACCCACTCATATTTTCTTCAGAAAATGTACATTCTAGTTTAATTAATTTATTTATTTATTTTTTGCAAATAGGTTAAAAGTAGTTTGGGTTAAAAGCAAGACAAATCTCAAAATTGTGGTATCAAAATGACCTATGTATATTTGCAAAGGGTTACCCCTAAAGTACTTTTATATTTCCGGATCAGGTATCACTGTGTTTTTTTCATGCATGTTTGAAAAAAACTGTTTGATTTTGGGTCTCAGATGAGGCTTGAATATCCAGAATCTCAGTGCACTTGTATTTTGGTCGATCAGATCCATGTTGTACTAACAGGCAATATTCCTGCTGGGTATGAGATCTCATATCAGCCTCGAGCATTGATCCAAATAAGTCTGGTGCATGAGAGAATGTGATTTTATGGTATATTTTGAAGCTATGTATGATTATGATCATTGTTTCACTGAATTCGTTTTTTTTTCTCTGTGTCTGTCCAGATTAATCTCGGAGACGACCAGGGATGCCATCTCTGTAAGAATCATGCAGGTCACATGGTCAGGCACTACAGTCCTCATCATTTTCACCTCGCTGCAGTTTGTCCAGTCGGAGCTGTTGGAGGGTCCCGTGGTTCCAGGTAAGCCTGCATGAGCCTTGTGTTGTGCTTTTATTCCCAGGTGCTGATGTGGATTCCCAGGTTATTTCCAAGCTATGTTGAATAGACACATACGCCCACTAATTGCACATGAACTTTAAAAAAAGCCAGTTATTTTTATTGGGAGCTCTTTATATATATATATATATATATATATATATATATAGCTCCTTGCAGTGCAGGCTTATGTGCTTTCCCAACATGGCTCTGGTTTGTTTTCCCCATCTCGTCTGTCTTTCCAGTCATATGATGAACTGTCTGTTTGTGTGATGGACACCATTCAAGGGATTGTCAGATCAACTGGTTCTCTATTTCAGGCGTATGATGAATAATGTTAAACGAAAGGAGGATTTCAGGATAAACGACAGACATCAGTCAGAGCGACTGCAATCTTCTGCCTATGTGCCTTTTATCATGAGTTTGAGAATTGAAGCGAATCCATTAAATAGAGTGAGACTATATGAAACTACTGAGCATTTATAGAGACAGTTCACCCCCAAATCATTTAGTTAGGCTCATGTTGTACTAAACCCACATGACTTGGAAGATGCATATACAGTAGTGAAATGAAATAGGGATCGGGTCTGTCAGTCTCCAAAATGATATCACAAAATCCGTAAAAAGTAGTCCATATATGTAGCCTAGTTCAATTTTGATCAATGGAATCAAATGAACCGCATCTGGTGTGCTTTTCCCCCTTATTTTACGTTTACAATCACTAAGTCTGTATTTATTTGAACAAAAATACAGTAAAATATTGTGACATATTATTACACTTAAACATATTCTTTCTAAATTAATATTTTTTTTTTTTAAATGTAATATATACCTGTGATCAAAGCTGAATTTTCAGCATTATTACTCCAGTCTTCAGTGTCGCATGATCCTTAAGAAATCACTCTAATACACTCTAAACAATGCTGGGTTGTTATAACTCATATTTGGGTAAAATATGGACAAATCCAAACGTTGGGTTAAAAATGCAATTTCAAATTTTAACCCAACTTCAGTCTTCAACTTTAACTTTAACTTTAAACTGTAAATTGTTTTTATTGTATTTTTAACCCAACATTTGGGTTTGTCCATATTTGACCCAAATTTGGGTTGAAACAACCCAGCATTTTTATAAGATGATTTGATACTCATATTATTATTAGGGCTGTCAAATGATTAATCGCGATTAATCGCATCCAAAATATAAGTTTGTGTTTACATAATATATGTGTGTGCACTGTGCATAATTATTATTTATATATATATATAAATACACACACATGCTTGTATATATTTAAGAAATATTTTCATGTATATACTGTATATAGATTTATATATAATTTATATTATATATAAATATAAATATTTTATTTATAAATAATATTTTTTTCCTAAATATACACGCATGTGTGTGCATTTATATATACACAAAATAATTATGCACAGTGCACACACATATATTATGTAAACACAAACTTATATTTTGGATGCGATTAATCGTGATTAATCGTTTGACAGCCCTAATTATTATCAATGTTAAAAACAATTATGCTGCTTAATGTTTTTGTGGAAATGGTAAAACACATTTATTTTCAGGATTCTTTGATGAATAGACATTTATTTGAAATATAAATCGTTTGTAACCTTATAAATGTCTTTTCTGTCGCTTTTGATCAATTTACATTCTTTAAATTAACAACGACTTACTGTTCCCAAACTTTTGAACTGTAGAGTATAGAAAAGCACACACACACACATACACACAAAAATCTATAAAGTCATATGGATTTGGAATTGCATGAGTTTGAAATAAATGAAGGCAAAAATGTATTGTGTGGGTGAATCCCAGTATTCCTCTTCATTTAAAACCCTTTTTCATCTCGTACAGTTTCATCTAAGGCCACCCAAGAGAACGAGTCATCAGTTTCTTCATCACTAGCAACATATTGTGCGGTTTCCTTCTTTATTCCCACAATCCATCATGACCGACTTCCACAAGGAGCTCACGCTTTGGCCCTCAGTATCTCGCCTTTCTCTCCCTAATTCACACCAGCCAGGATGATACCTCCCCAAATCACCCTGTTACTCAACCATTTTCCTCTTTATGGCCTCGCACTTCTGTCCGTTACGATTCCTTCTCCTCACTTGTTTACCTTCCCTCCTTCCCCCGTATTCCTTTGCCTGCTGCTTCAGAAACAATTTACTTGTCAGCTCGGTCTGTTGGTGCGCATCTCTCTCTGGGTTTAATGTTCTTTTCTGGTGTGTAATTTCAGTCGCGAGCAGGCGTGCGGTGATGCCTTTTGCTCGCTGCGAGCCTGCATTGATAGCTGGAGCCTGATATAGCAGCGTTAATGAACAGGGCTGAGCCAGGCGGATCCTTCCCGAAGTCCAATTCACTCCATCTGATGCGTGGCACAGGACCCGCCGCTGAGCTGTGAACATGCGCTAGACAAACAATGAACAGTGGGCCGCTGAGCATGATGGGTTGCAGTCTCTAACCACCTGACAATCTCAGAGTTTCTTTGATGGAACCGGTTTCGTGTCGTGTTGTAGACTAGATATAGATGCGTCATGATATCATTTCCTTTGAGGCTACTGACTTTACAGTCGATTTGGAATCAAAATGGACTCTGTTTATTTTTGTAGTTCACTTTCCGGGTCTGTTTTGAATGATTCGTTGGTGCGAAGGAAAAACAAATGTTTGTATTTGTAATCTTTAATGAAAATATAGGTATAAAATATTTTTTCCTTCCTCTGACACAACACTGAGGCTGTGAGTGTTCTTTGGTAATGTTAACCAATAGACTAGCTATTCGTGATTTGTTTTAGCAAATATGCAATCGGACTGGTTTTTCTCATTTTTCATATTTCTAGGAAGTACCGATGGATATAATCATGCCTCTATATACACTACCATTCAAAGGCTCGTGTGTTCAGCAAGGCTGCACTTATTTGATGGACATACAGTAAAACATATACTGTGAAATTATTATTACAATTTAAAAGAGTAGTTCACTTTAAAAAAAAAAAAAAAAAAAAAAAAACTTTTGCTGATAATTTACTCACCCCCATGTCATCCAAGATGTCCACAAGACAAGATGTTTTTGATGAAAACATTCCAGGATTTTCTCCATATAATGGACTTCATTGGGAACCAAACGGTTCAAGGTCCAAATGAGAGATTCAGTGCAGCTACAAAGGGCTTTAAACGACACCAGACGATGAATAAGGGTCTAATCTAGGACCCTTCGAGTCATAACTCAAAAAAAGTTCATTTTGAGTTCGAACAGGAGAGTCACGAACGCTCATCACAGAACAGAGCAAGATGAGCATTTGTGCTTATAAAACTTTAACTTTTTTATTCATTTTTGAAACGACTGATCGTTTCGCTAGATAAGACCCTTTTTCATCGTCATTTAAAGCTCTTTGAAGCTGCACTGAAACTCTCATTTGGGCCTTGAACCGTTTGGTTCCCAATGAAGTCCATTATATGGAGAAAATCCTGGAATGTTTTCATCAAAAACCTTAATTTCTTTTCGACTGAAGAAAGAAAGACATGGACATCTTGGATGACATGGGGGTGAGTAAATTATCAGCAAAAGTCTTTTTTAAAGTGAACTACTCCTTTAAGATCGAAAGTTTGGCACAACACTAACATTTACACAAGTAAAATTAATAACGGTTTTCTATTTGAATATATTTGAAAATGTAATTTATTACAGTGCTGAATTTTCAGCATCACATCTCTTTCGGAAATCAAACAAGTCTGATTATTATCAATGTTGAAAACATGTTGAAACCATTCCAGGATTCTTTGATGAATAGAAAGTTAAAGTATTCAACGGAAATATTTCGTAACTTTATAAATGTATTTACTGTCACTTCAATGTGTCCTTGTTCAAAAAAGTTTTAATTTCTTTCAACAGACTTACAGATGCCGAACCTTTGAATGGTAGTTTTTTTTTTTTACTAATTGCTGTAAATGGGTTGTAAATTTTAATTCTTGCTGACTTTAAGTAAACAGGAGTAGCCTATACTATTACAATTGAGTATAAATTAGGGCTGTCAAACGATTAATCGCGATTAATAATTATTTTGTGTGTATATATATATATATATATATATATATATATATATATATATACACACACAAAATAATTATTAATCGCGATTAATCGTTTAATTGTATATATATATATCGATTATTCGTATATATATATATATATATATATATATATATATATATATATATATATATATATAGACACAAAATAATTATTAATCGCGATTAATCATACACATGCATGTATATTTAAGAAAACAATATTATTTGTAGATAAAATATTTATATATTATATAAATTATATATAAATCTATATACAGTATATAGTACATGAAAATATTTCTTAAATATACAAGCATGTGTGTGTATTTCTATTTATAAAATAATTATACACAGTGCACCCACTTATATTATGTAAACACAAACTTTTATTTTGGATGCGATTAATCGCGATTAATCGTTTGACAGCCCTAGTATAAATGTTGACTCTATCATATTTTTGAAAGTAAATGAATCTTTTTACTCAGATTCATTACTCCAGATCCCTTTGCTACTTTTACTATGGCAAACCACAGAAAAACGTCACTGTTGGAAATGCAAGTTGACTATTTGTTCAGTAGAATCAGTCGAAATAGTCCACTTACAGTTGCAGTCTGAATGACTTGATCGTGAATAAGTTATTGTTCTGAATTATTTTAGATTAACTTGCATAGACGTTTGCCATTCGCTCATATTTTTGATAGAATCTTGATTCACTCCAACAGACACTCTATAACTTTGCAAGTACGTCAACTTATTCTAACCCAAACCCTAACAGTCTACTTATACTCTAAGGAGTTAGTTGACATATCAGCACTCCTCAGAATGTCAAAATAGTGTATAGTCCTTTATTTATCACACAGCTGATTCTGATTGGTCGTTCACTGTATTTCGCGGTCAAATATGTGTATTTAATGATGCTAATTTCACTGAAATATATAATGTCACAGATGCAATCTGGACTCTTTCTTCTCAGCTAATTTTTTGTCTGTAATTTCCTTGCATATATTTATTTGGTAAATAAAAGTGAAAAATACAGGATAAAGTACAGTTTTGGTCACTAGTTCAAAACAATCCCATTTAGGCTGACGCTAGATCTTTTCGCATCGTGATAATACTGTCTGGCTGTGCATTATTCCTTATGCATTGGCTTTCTATTTATGTACATCGATATCTATAATATCTACACCTCTGTGTGAGTCACTGAGGAAAGCAGGCTTGAAGAAGGAAAAAAGAACACAGGTGGACTAAGGGGTCATAGCTGGATATCTGACCGAATGCATAACACAGCAGATTTGGTAGCTGTGCATCATGGGACCAGGCACTTGAAGGAGGCGCACGCTCATCCCTCATGTGATGCTGACAGCAGCACTTCGGTCCGCATATGTTCCGCTGCCCTGCCACACTAAGACGCTCCGTCAGTGTCCTACTCGCGGTGATTAAATATGTAGTTAATACAGCACTATAAGGATATTGAATTACGCCACAGCCGATGTGACCTTTTTTGAAATTACAGGGCCAATAGAGCGAGACGACCGCTGCACTTTATAGCAGGAGCTGGCTTGAACACAGCCTGAAGGAGAATACATTCACACGGCTGATGACGTCTCCGAAACACTAAACAGCAACAGATGTACAGCACCTGTACTGTACTTTCCTCAATAACAGTTTGTCACTGTTTATAATTATTTCATATCCTTATAGTCCCTATATCTACACTAAATCATTACAGCTCCCCGTGGGAATTTTACCCAACACTGACTGATTTTTTTGGGGGGTAAAATGCTCCTGTTACTGCTTTATAGTGTGTTTACCTTAGCCTGACTTCGTCATACTCATATTCTAATGAGAATATGAGTCTGAAACCACTCAATTGAACTTTGATTATGAGGCGTGTCGTAACCGAACCAGGACAAAAAAACCCCTCTGCATTCAATTGGATAGTCGGTAGACCTACCAACCAATCAGAGCAACGCATAAGTCAACTCCTTTGCATAGCGCAGTTTTCAAATACAGAACGTAGCCTACTTTATTTATTTTAGAAGTTAAATAACGAGTGTTGCTTCTTTTACTTACTTCTCCATGAGTGCCACCAAAGGAGAAACCACAACGACCACAGGCTTTACATTACGTCCCATCTTCTTAGCGACCGTCAGAGCCAGCTGTTAAGTTACACTTTTCCCGAATCATGTAGGAAGGACGCCAAAAATATATTTCCGATCGACAAATGCCTTGATTGCAGTTCTCTGTTTGTCTATTAAAATGAATGCGCTGTCGATTTATTTTACAAAAGACGCGACAGCGGAATCTATACATCTCAACTCTCCAGCTGCACTCATCTTTGACAAGCGCTCTTTGACGACGTGAGGATTACGTTACTGAAGACCACCTGTCAATCATCGTATAAAGCCCGCCCTGGCAATTTGATTGGCCCGATGATCTCTGAACCGATCATAATTACTCCACAATGGATCGAGTCCAGACCGAACTTCCCATCCAAAAAATGTTGTGGGCAGAGTTCGGGCTGGCATCCAGGCTATGTTTACCTGATTTTTAACAAACTTTTTAACTTTTTATTACGTCCATTTGCACACATTATGTTGCCTTATCAGAAATAAGTGCCCAGATTTTTAGAGTTGGTAAGACTGAAAATATTATTACTAGTGCTATCAAACGATTAAAATATTTAATCGCAATTAATCGCATTAATGTCATAGTTAACTCGTGATTAATCGCATATTTTTACCTATTCTAAATGTCACTTGATTTCTTTTTGTCCCATTATTTTATTCTCATTTTAATGCTCTTATCAACATGGAAAAGTGGATCGGCTTGCTTTGTGCAAATGTTTTTTTTTATTTTTTTTATTGAAAACAAAATTGGCATTTACTGTGTTCAATTTCACACTAACTTTCTCACTTGGAGCAAATAATCTGTCACACAATGTAACACTGTCCATCAATAAAAGGGTGAAAGAAAAACTGATGAGGTCCTGATATTGACGAGGGGGGCGGAGAATTCGCATCATCTGTGTGTGTGTGCTTGGCCATCATCAAGCGGTGTTTCAGACTGGACGTGCTGCGATGATGATAGCTCCGTTCACATCGACAAAACACACAGATCACTTTGGTCTTGTCAATGGGACCATTTGGCAACTTTTTAAAAGTAAACTTTCCATTCAGAATCTTATTGCCATTTCGGCGTCTCGCGCTCGTCATCCACTCAAAACGTAACGTTAACCAACTATTTAGCCGGTTCGCAAGCCGAATCAAATGTGTGCGGCGTGCCTGTTGTATTGTTTACGGTCCAGCTAGATCCACTTGCGCTTTGTTCGACTAAGCAACAAAACGTCCTTGCGCAGCACAAGCCAATGAAATGAATGGATTTCATAGCGCTGCGCATGCCGCGTCCTGTTGCAATAGTATGTGAAAAAAACGACAAAGTTTGCTAGGACAAAAACAACTGTTAATCGTGCGATTAAATATGACGCCGTTAATAACGCATTTAACTGACATCCCTAATTATTACTATTTAAAAAACGTTTTATATTGGGTGTTTAAATGTATACTATGTAGCTTTTTTTTTAATTAGCAACATTTTATTCAAGACATCATCAATCCTTCTTCCAAAATGTGTTTTCGTCTTACCCTGATTCACTATGGTAAGCCTATTATAAGTGTTTTATATATATTTAGACCTGTTTAATGGGAAACTGTGTACATGTCACTCGTCGTATCTATACATAGAGAAGCTTTGCTCCGGCTATACTTTGACGTGTATCCGTGGAAGTGGCCGAGGTTAGACGTCATGAGCGAGAAAGGTTGATATGGTGAACCTCAAACCTCCGGGGAATCACCCGTTTTAAACAAACGGCGAACAGAGGAGAGTCTGCTGACAAAAAGCGAATGTGACAGAGCTTGTAATAAAACAAGAATCAACATTGCCTTTTTGGAGACGGTGAGAACTGAGAGATTTGAAATGTTGTAAAAGTGATGTGAAGAAGGTGGTTAGGTAGGGTTAGTGTTTATTACTCAACAGGTGAGGAAGATATTTTATTGAATGGATGAATTGTCATATGTAGCTCTCTAACAGAGTTGATTGTAAAGTATGATCTATTGTGAAGGGTATTTTCATTCTGGTTGTTGTAGCGCTGTGCTGGAATTAATTTCAAGAAAGTACCATGTCTTTTAATGGGTAAAGCTACAGTAACGTCTTCAGCTAGTCAGCTTGAGATACTTTCCATCTAAGCTGGTTATATCTCTTAAGCCTAGTAGTGAATGTTTTATGAGCAGAAGGATAACCATATTCATATTCTTTTGATTGTCAAATACTTTAGGGTGGCTTTGTTATGCTGGTGAGAAAGTGAAATGTTCTGGCTGGTTTATAGATATGTCTTGAACGTTTTTATTAGTGATGTTGCCAAAGTTTTTTTTATTATGTTTGCAGTAGAAGGGAATTTGGGACACACTTTAGATTATCACTATTAACTAACTATTAACTATGACTTTTGCCTCAATAAACTCTTAATTACTGGTTATTAATATTTAGTAAGGTAGTTGTTAAGTTTAGGTATTGGGTTGGAGTGAGGGATGTGGATATGGTCCTGCTGAATATGGATCCATACCTGGTTTTAGCCATTGAAACATATTTTCTCTCTTTTTTTTAAGACCAGTATTGTTTTGAATCAATCTATAAATGTTGTCTAATGGTCTCTGTTTTAGTTTTTAGCCCCTTTAAAAATTGTTAGTCAATGTTCTATTCCACTCTCTATTTATACCCAAACAAACCATTTCCCCCCCGAGGGCTGTAAAAACCAATCACCTCAAAGAAGCCGAGTTTGTCCGATTTCATCCAAGCCATCATCTCCACTTGTTCAGATACACCATTCACCTAAATGATGTGCAATTTAACTGGTAATGTCCGCTCTTGGCACACGGCGCAGGAAAGCTTTTTACCGATGAGACGAGTACAAATCACACAGTTATGGCAATGCTACTCGCAAGGCCCTCACCTCTGGAGAAGAGCAATTGAACATTACTTTGCACAGCACTTTACAAATTGCCTTGTAATTGTGTTTGTTTGAAAAACGTTGATTTCAGAGCCACATTTTCATTTCTCTTTTGTCAGAGACGGGGCCATTATTGAAACACATGGAGTGGACCGGGGTTGATATAGACAAGTATAGAGGTAACAAATGGAAAGTTCCGAGAAAGTCATCTAGCACTGAAATGCGGAGGCAAGCGCCTCTGTAATTTAGTGAGAAAAATATAGAAGATGTTTACAAGATGGCAGGTTTATTTAGAAAGTTCTGCGTTTTGCACGGATACATTTTGTCCTAACCAGACTTGACACAAGAAAACTTTTCCATATAAATCAGGATGTATGTATATGTTGCTGTCTGAGCATGAAAGGTCTCCAAAGTTACAAAGCAAAAGTTAAAGTGAGTTGTCCTACAGTACATTAGAAATATTACATGTTCTATATAACAAATGGCAAATTAGCAGCTGATGATGCTTGCGTTGAGAGGTTTAATGCCAAAGGGTCTTTATGAACTAGCCTTTTTTAATGGTATGGACCCCTAGTGCTGGGTAGTTTGACCAAAAATTGATATCACGTTTTTTTCAGCATTAAGCCGGTTTTCCTGTTTATGGCGTTTTTTTTTTCATGCATAATTAGGTGTTCAAAGCATTTTCTACTGGTTGAGAGAGGAATTACTGCAATAAATTGACTTAGGATGGTCTATTTTATTGTCATTAGATGGTCTATTTATTGTCATTAATATTGTAGAATAGAATAGAGCCCAGTATAACCTAAAGTTGTTATTTCTTAACATTCTAATAACATTCTTATAACCAAGCAAGAACGTTAATACAACGTCTAAAAAAAAAACCTGGACATTTTGAATGTTCCTAGAACATTCAGAATAACGTTTTTATAACTTAATGGGAACGTTATGAAAACGTTCTTATAACCTAAAATTGGTAGCTGGGGAAGAGGAGAGATTCGCGATTGTACTGAACACGTTTTAAGTGCAGAATTCTCTCAGCGAGCCCAGAGAAAATAGACCTACTCTTATGGTGTGTTCACACCGGACGTGGATAGCGCGTCAGGCGTGAATGATTTCAATGTTAAGCCAATGCAAAGACGCGATACACGCGTAAAAAATTCCTGCAGAGCGAAAGACGTGAACACGCCTCATTCACGCGTCAAGTTTGCGCGAATGGCACGCGAATGATTTAGTTAGTGCCATTTGTGCATTCACGCAGTTGATGCGAATTCGCGTCTGCCGCCCGAGTTGAAAAATCTGAAATTTGGCGTTAATTCGCGCCACGTTAACCAATAAGGAGCCTAGCTGCTTGCCCACGTGGTGAAGGATCTGGATGCTTCAATAAATTATTTTGTAATATGACTGTATGCATGGTGGGATTCTTATGCACAACAAAGCAAATATTTTATCACTTGAAACTTTATTTCTATTTACGAGATATGTTCATTTTGTATTGAGTGTTATTCATTCCGTATCTAGATTATATGAAATAGTATTATGATGCAAAGACAACCAACATACATGTGCATAAGTTTGTGTCTGGACGTGAGAGAGAAAAAAATCATAGGATAGGCTAATAACTTTTGAAGGCTGGCTCTATTTATCATCAAAACAAAAATAAATGAGAGCTAGATTAGATGGATGAGGGCGAGGGTGATCCTAATCAAATGGTGAAACTCGCCAAACGGTTCGCCTCCGAAGGGTCCGGTGGACACAAATACGGTGACGATGATCCCCACGCCGCTGTTCGAGACGCGCGTAAATTTCGCTTCAAACTTTTGATTTTACGTGCATCAGTTTCACTCTTGACGCGCGAATTAACACAAAGTGGTCAAGCGTCAAACTAGACGCGAATTTGACGCGCTGTTCGCGTCCGGTGTGAACGTAGCATAACAAGAGCAGTGTGTATCTGAGAGCGCTCGCGAGCAGAGATTCACCCTCGTACATTATATTAATTTCCTTTCGCGCTACAAGAGTACGCTCTCGTCATTTGACAGAAAAAAATAACGTCATAGTTCTGCAGCCTCCACCTTCCCTGTAACGAAACACCAGAGGACTGCTGTTTGGTTTACCCTCGCCTCAATGTCGCTGCTTAGAAGTACAACTTTGTAAAGGGTCCGTCTGAAACAGTGTCGGCGGCGCAGCGTAACGTTCATTCCAAACGTTGTGTAATTAAATACATCGGTATGGCGGTATATATTAAAAATGAACATCGTAACAAAAATATACACCACGGTATATCGCCCAGCACTAACCCCTACTCACTAGCTATGTTTCCATTTAAAGTTGCCAATTTAACTTGTGTGTAAAATTGGAATATCGCATAAAACATTTGCGATTAAAGTTTTGCCGTCCCATCGCACAGTCACATGACTTTATTCGGTAAATGTGTTCCCATCGTAGTTTTTTTCACGTCTTCTTATCGGATAAAACGTATGCACTTTTTCATTTACGTGCATCTTGCCGTTTCCATTCAGCGTTTTTTTAACGCGATATCCCGCAATTTGCATAAAAGTGGATGAAAGCATGGCTAATGACTGGCAAGATTAGGATTGTGTAATCTCCATACCATGACAAAGGGTTTTGAAGTGCACACCTGTCTTGACAGGAATGAACCTTAAGACCAGCCAATCATGTGATAAGTGCAAATCAGGAGCAGGAAAGCAAACTAATGCTCGATTCATGCGTGGTAATCTCTCTGTGAGAGCCGGTGAGTTTCCTGTAATTGAGAAAAGGATGAAAAGATGAAGGAATATGAGCCGCCGTTACGTTTCCAAAGTGCTGACAGAACAAACATTTACAGCCCACACATTGAGTTATCTTGGGAAATCCTAATCATTTTCTAGATAATAAAGAAAGATGCCTCGCATGCGTTCTTTGCTGGAATTCAATTCTGTTTGTAATCGGTTGAGGAAATCTGAAGCGGAAAACAGATTCAGATTCGATGGAACATTGATAATATTAGATTATTTTTATGATCTCATACATACAAATGACACCAACTGGGAATGTATGACAATATCCAACAAAATCCAATTTGTTGTTTAATATTTGTGTAACACTAAATTGAAATGGGTGTTTTGTTGCGTTTAGTCAGTTTGTTTTGTGGATATTGACATTCACAAGTTGACTTAACAGATATGCACTGCCGTTCAATTTTGTTTGACAATTTATAATTCATAGCCTACTTTTATTCAGCAAGGATGTATTTAATTGATCAAAAGTGACAGTTAAGAAATAAAATGTTACAAAAGCTTTTGTTTCAAACTTTCTATTCATCAAATAATCATGTTCAATGTATCAACTAACTAAATTAGAAAATCATGGATTAAATATTCACTCCCCTCCCTCAGGTTGAACTTCTGTTTGTATGTTACACATCCATTCATTCAATCAATCTCAATTTATGTGTTTCTGTGCAAACAGAAGTCTTTTAAAATCATTTGTTATTGGACCGCTTCATCTGTCCACATTTCCCCCCCTCGTAGCAATTTGGCCAATCGAGCGTTTGATGAAAATCGTCTCTGGATGTGAAATGACACATATCAACCAAAAGCAGCAGCCACACACTCATCTCGCTGTGGAAGCTGATATTCAGCAATCACAATTTATTTTCTCGTCTCATCTCCATCTTTCCATCGACACACACCCTGCGGACTCTCACCGTCTCTCTCGACTCCAGGCAGGCTCTACGCCGAGTGATGATATCTTATTCCTCGTAGCATTCGTTGTGTCTACAGCAATGACATGCTCGTTAAATCCTGAAACTTGTTCGGCACAAGCTCACGGTTTGTGATCAAACTTGAAATATCAAAAGCAAACTGACTAAAACTTCCTCGTTTAACTTCTCGGCGAAGAAGAGTCGAAACGTTCCTGCCAAACCAGTCAGTGCGAGTCAGCTCCATATGCCATGGCGATAATATCTGAAAATAGAAAGCATCAGAGATTCAGTGTCTGGATGGTTCGTCTGCGCTTTCAAAAATATTACATTTGAAGGGCTAATTCACCCAAAAACTATTTGCTCACCCTCATGAGCTTTCAAGCCTCTAAATGGGATTCAAAAGTATCATACAATGGTGCATATGACAAAGGTGCCATCTGAAGCAATGAAAAATGATGGTCAAGGCTGGTTTTTCACTAGCGTTTCTTCCTTTTTGACCCCGTGCCTTTGTCTTCCATCAAACTCACCTGCTGCAAACAAAAGGCGGACAGGTTAGACAGGACTCTCTACTGGGCTGTGATGGGAAATCCATGAGGCTACGTGCCAAGGTGGAAAAATGAGATTCCCTGTCTTTACAAGCCATTCGGCTTCATGCAAATATCAACTTTGAGAACACTTACACCTATTTATTTGGTGGGAGATGTGGGTGTTCTGTTTCAATCATTGCTGATGGTTTAGTTTGTGTGTGTGTGTGGTCTAAAATTGCCGCAATTTGGGATTTGCTGAAGAGGCCAACTCCTGTGCCACTTGCTGTTTCCCAGCATGCATTAATCCTCCTATGCATCCAAACGACTTTGGCTGTGTCCGAATTCGCCCCCTATACCATTAAATAGGGCACTATTTAAGGGGACAGCCATTTGTAATGGTGTCCGAAACCATATTGGAGCTTATTGGGTGCACTCATTTAATCCCATAATGCACCATAATAAAGAGTGTAATACCGATATTAGCTCGATGGCTATAGAATACCCATAATGTAAAATAAGGTAGGCTATAAATTCCTGTTTAATTGATTTTAAATTGTTTAAAGGGACACTCCACTTTTATTTTTTTTTTAAATAGGCTCATTTTATAACTCCCCCAGAGTTAAACAGTTGAGTTTTACAGTTTTCAAATGCATTCAGCTGATTTTCTGATATTTAGAAGAATATCAGTAACCAGACAGTTTCTGGTCCCATTGACTTCCATAGTAGGAAAAAAATACACTATGGAAGTCAATGAGACTGGAAACTATCTGGTTACTGATATTCTTCTAAATATTCGAAAATCGGCTGAATGGATTCAAAAACGGTAAAACCCAACTGTTTAACTCTTGGGGAGTTGTAAAATGAGCATATTTCCCAAAAAAGTGGAGTATCCCTTTAATTTAGGTTTATCTATGTTTATTTCCCATTACAAGATAAATCTTTTCATTACTATTGGATCTACCAGTTGGCTAAGTTTCAAATGATTATTAAACAGTGTTATTAAACACTGTCGAATTAAATAATGTAAATGTAATATCCAGACCCCACTTTTCAATATGATAAAGGTAAATATGGACTGTCAAGATACAAAATGACCAAAGAAAAAAAACATCATAAAAGTGGACCATATAACATTTGCACTGTGTTACAAGTCAATTTGAAATTATACAATAAAAATACAAATACACATCCTTAAAGCAGTCCATGGGAATAATGCTCTATATTTCAAATAACTATGAGGGGAACACAATGTAGCTGAGAATCACATGAGATAGTCTGTAAATGAATCATTTTTAGAGTTGGATCTTTTCAATGAATCAGTTGATCCGGATCATGGAATCACGGAGATGAACTTTGAGAACTGGATTAGTCAATTTGGTGAGCAAATAATTCTGGTTTTGTGAACTGAATCAACTGATTTAACTTATAAGAATGATTTGTTAACTAATCAGACATTTCCTTCTTATTTAATGGATTTCAGTGAACAACTGCTTAAAGTCTTTTTCTTATTATTTCACTTCAGAAGACTTCAAATACAGCATTCAAGTCCCAATGAAGGCTTTTTGATGCTTGAGTCAGACTCTGACATCCACATTTGTCATTCACTTAAATAAAATGGCAAAGCGTGGCAAAAAAACATTAGAACGAAAATCATGTTGGTCTGAAAACACATAGAATTAGATTTTTTTTGGGGAGCCATATATATACTGAAATTTCCTCACAATCTGTATAATCTTTGAGACAGTTATTACCCTGGGATCGTTTGAATGAAATTCTCAATTATTGGTTTTATTGACTTTAGAAGGCCTAAGGTGCCGTCCATGCAACCGCCAGGTCACGTGAATGTGTAGTTACAGAGTTTTGCATCTTTTCCCATTAGCTGATGAGTGAAGCGCATTGATTCCTCTGCGAGGGTTTCCATGAATATGTAGTGTTATTTCAATGCGGCCTCTTTCTTAAGTGCGACATTTAGCGCTGCTTTTGAAAGGATTGAATGATGCCAGTTTCCATTTCTATCCGTCTTTCTCCTCCCCTCCCGGGTGGGATATTAAAGATGATCTCCGATTTGGCAGCTCTCTTCCTTTTTAAAAGAGGAGCTATTTCAATCTTTTCATTTGTCAATCACAGCTCCGCCGCGTCCGGGCCAGGAAATAATTGTCCGCGTCTCTCCTCTTCCCTGGAGTGGCCAAACGCTTTTGCATGAGAAAAGAGAGTGAGCGGAGGAGGAGAGGAGAGGTGAGGCTGGAATAGATGCAGGGCTGCATTGTTTTCATCGCTGGGTTTTTGTTTACCATGCCAGGAGAGTCGCGGTCCACCGAGGCAATCAGTGAGAATGTCTTCTTACATTTACAAGAGGGATTCTGGATGTGATGCTGAAGCTTCTGGCGAGAGAAGACATTGGCTGTTACATTTCAGCTCGCATCTTAGCCGCTACTATTTTGCATGTCGATATTGGCTAAATAAAGATGCGTTTTAGTGATCCAGAGTGTGTGAGCGACATCATTTTACATATCAATATTCATGTAGTTAGGTTTAATCATGGTGCTGTAAAACTCCCATCGCTCTCTTGACTGGCCGTTACCAGAAAACACACATATGCATCGCAATAATAATGTTGATGTGCAAGTTTGGCCCTTTAATGCACTTTTAATGTATGCTATTGCAGTTGGTGATGAAATACGTGGAAATGACACACTTTTTTTCACACTGTAAAAATATGTTGTTGGTTTAACTTAAAAAATCGAAGTAACCAGGTTGCCTTAAAATTTAAGTTCATTGAAATGGAAAAATTGAGTTAATACAATGAATGAGATTGATTTAATCACCAGAAACTCAAAATATTATGGTACCTGAACCACATAAATTATTTAAGTTGATTTGACAAAAGAAAAAATGTTGTGATTACAAATCATGAACATATATTTTTTTTTCATGGTTAATGAGGCAGGAACGTACGGAGCACCTAAATGGACATGGTGAAGGAATAAAATGAGATGGGAGGAAAAATTATAAGTCTATGCTTTTTACGTTCCCCGAGAAACTGCATGCTGGGAAAAAGATTTGCGAGAGAATGCAAAGTTTCTCGGGGAACACAAACTTTTGCTGATAATTTACTCACCCCCATGTCATCCAAGATGTTCACGTCTTTCTTTCTTTCTTCAGTCGAAAATAAATTAAGGATTTTCTCCATAATGGACTTCATTGGGAACCAAATGGTTCAAGGTCCAAATGAGAGTTTCAGTGAAGCTTCAAAGGGCTTTAAACGACACCAGACGATGAATAAGGGTCTTATCTAGGACCCTTCGAGTCATGACTCGAAAAAAGATTCGTTCATTTTGATGAGCGAGTTCGAACAGGAGAGTCATGAACGCTCATCACAGAAAAGAGCAAAGCGAGCATTTGTGCTTATAAAACTTAAACTTTTTTATTTATTAATTAAATGACCGATCGTTCCTCTTGATACGACCCTTATTCATCGTCTGGAATCGTTTAAAGCCCTTTGAACAGTTTGTAGTTTGCACTGAAACTGTCTTCTGGACCTTGAACCGTTTGGTTCCCATTGAAGTCCTTTATATGGAGAAAAATCCTGGAATGTTTTCATCAAAAACCTTAATTTCTTTTCAACTGAAGAAAGAAAGACATGGACATCTTGGATGACATGGGGGTGAGTAAATTATCAGCAAAAGTTTTTTTTTTAAATGAGAACTACTCCTTTAAACTATTTTTTTGTTATACAAGATTCAACAAATTTTTAAGTCAGTTTAATGTAATTTAAGTTGAAATTAACTTAATGATTATACTTAAAACTTTAAGGCAGTATCCTGGAAAAAAATGTGTCTCAGAGACAGTGTCCACACACATATAAACTCTTTTCAACAATAATAATGATAAGAAATGTTTCCTGAGCAGATGTCAGCATATTAAAATGATTTCTGAAGGATCATGGAGTAATGATGCTGAACATTCAGCTTGGACATCACAGGGATAAATCACATTTTAATATATATTTTAGAGAGAAAATAAAGATGCAATAATATTTCACAATATTTTTTTGAACATAAACATTAAGAAATCTCACTGACCCCAAACTTAACTTTTAAATGTCAGTGTAACTTGGCGCAATATGCTCTCAACGAGTTTTAAACTCATCACAGAGTTCAGAAAGAGTTGACGCAATAACTTTTTTGATGATAGGTCACAAACATTTACCAACTTGATTTAACATTTTGGTAAAAAGTGCAGAAAGCAATGTGGAGATTCAGATGAGTCATTTCTCAAACTCCAGCGTTTGTTTGATTTGTCTCAGATGTAGCTGTTATTTAGGTACAGACACTGATTAAGTGCTGATGAGTTGTAAACGGTCTCTAGCTGAAGTTTCAGGTGTTTTCTACACAGTGCTAACGTTTCATTTTTGTGAGACGTGCGCCGCGTTTCCCTCCCTCGACAGCATCTCAGAGCCGCTTTTATAACTCCATATCCCGGCAGCTGTTTCTAAAACACACAAACATGTTTGGAATAATCAGTGCTCTTATATTCATAAGCACCGAGCTCTGGTAATTCTACGAGTGTCGATCCCGATGAGTCTGTGTGTGTAATGCTAAGCACCTGTACGCATGCTATGAAATATTGATGTGCATTGTGTCGGTATCTGTTTAATGAGCAGCTCAGGGGTTTGTTTATTAGCCTGAAGGCCATAGATGCTGTTCTGATGAACAGAACTGGAAACCTTCCCGCATCTCTTCTGATCCGTTCTTAGAGTTAATCCAGAGGGGTGCAACTTTATGAGTCGTGAGACTCGAGCGAGCTCTCGAGACCCCTGCTGATGTCTGCTGGCTCCCAGAGCGCTTGAGCTGCGAGCAGCGGCTCTTCGTATCGGCCTTCTGTTTATTTCCTACGTAACGTGAGTGATATTGTGCTCTTCAGAGGCACCGGCTCATAACATCTTTTAGGAAATGAAAAATAGAGAGTGTGTTATCTGGCTTTATCAGCACTGTGCTGTCGCCTGGCCTTGATCCAACTTATTTCCAGCGTGCTCCGTGCCGAGGTCATGTTTACGATGTTTTCGGCTACTCTGGGGGAACATTTAATTCTGACTCTCAGAGAGTTTTACTATTCCATTATATCTAACTTTGATTGAAAAAAAAAAACATAATAGGATTATTTAAAAGTTTGGTTTAGAGGTATTTCGGTAATCTTTACTTGAAGGGGTGGGTATAAGTCTGGCATGACACCTTCATAACCATGGCATGACATAAGTCTTGAATATGGAGTAGAGTTAATGCAGTAGAGTAGTGTCTTTCGCTCAATAATGACATTTTGAATGCAAATATGACATTGTTTGAGATGTCTTTATGACATCTTGACACAAACCATAACCTCATAACCTGTCAGTGTCTTTGTCGTGACAACTTGACATTAAATAAAGTTAAACTGTCATGAGGTTGGTTTTGACATTGGCTGTCATGAGGTATTATAACTGTGTCATGAATATATTTTGTGACCTACAGTGGTACTAATTGAATTAGTCATTAAAAAGTTATAATGGCTTCATGACAGCCAATGTCCGAACCAACCACATGACAGTTTAATGTAATGTTAACCAATAAAGCTAGGTGGTTTCTTAAGTTTGATAATCAATCTGCTATGTCATGTTTATGACAGGTTGTGTTGTCTTAGTAATGTCTTTGTAATGCCATTAGGTTTTGGAAGATGTATTTTCAGCTACACTGCAGTGTTCGACTCTGGGCAACATGCCCAGTGCATTCTGGGTGTTGAAGTTTTCCTACCTATTTGTTGAAAGAGAGAACTACAGCCTTTTTCACTTTTTCTATAGGTAGCAACAATTTCAAAAGCAGTTTCTGCTTTCTACTGCATAGACAGTCAAGTTTTATTGAAAGCCCATTCTGTCAGCTGTGAAATACCTATTTATAGTATAAAATGGTCTTGAAACGTTTTCAGAGGGGCTTCGTTATTAATTTTACTTGTGTAAATTTTAGTGTTGTGCCAAACTTTCGATCTTAAAGGAGTTGTTTACTTTTGAAAAAAACTTTTGCTGATAATTTACTCACCCCCATGTCATCCAAGATGTGCATGTCTTTCTTTCTTCCGTCAGAAAGAAATTAAGGTTTTTGATGAAAATATTCCAGGATTTTCTCCATATAAGGGACTTCAGTGGGAACCAAACGGTTCAAGGTACAAACGAGAGTTTCAGTGCCACTTCAAAGAGCTTTAAACGACACCAGACGATGAATAAGGGTCTTATCTAGCGAAACCATCGCTTATTTAATAAATAAATAACAAAGTTTAAGTTTTATAAGCTCAAATGCTCGCCTTGCTCTGTTTTGTGACGTACGTTCGTGACTCTCCTGTTTGAACTCAAAATGAACAAATATTTTTCGGAGTCATTTGGTTCATTCAATGAACGACACGAACAAATTAACTCGGAAAAAGATTTGTTCATTTTGATGAACGAGTTCGAACAGGAGAGTCACGAATGCGCATCACAGAACAGAGCAAGGCGAGCATTTGAGCTTATAAAACTTAAACTTTTTTAAAAAAAATGAAATTCATTGTTTAGAATCGTTTAAAGCCCTTTGAACAGTTAATTTCTTTTCGACTGAAGAAAGAAAGACATGGACATCTTGGATGGCATGAGGGTGAGTAAATTATCAGCAAAAGTTTTTTCAAAAGTGAACTACTTTAAAAAGGGTTGTTATTGTCAACTAAAACTGTTTTAATCAATTGAAATTAATTAGAAATAAAATAAATAGGACTAAATCTAGAAATCTAAAAACAATGAAAAAAATATATGAAAAACTTTAATCTTAAAGCCTACAAACCATTTATTTCAGTTAATTGTCAAGACAATACTACAATACTCCTTTGATGAAGTATGAAATTACTAAAACTATAAAACAGATATTCAACTAAGTAAAGCTAAATTGAAATTATTGTGAAAGAACTAATAAAAAATACAGAACAAAACCTTATTAAAACTTAAACTAAATTTAAATTGAAATGTGAAAATACAAAAATGAAATATGAATAAATAATCCTCAACAATAAATTCAAATAATATAAACGATACCAAAATAACACTGATTGTATATTAAAATCCATTAAAGAGTATGAATTGTTAGATTTGAAAGATTTGCCAGTCTAATCAAAGAGTGTCAGGAATATCAACAATGTCAGTGTTTTATCATGTGAAAATGATTTATGTCAGTAATTGTCCACAGCTGACAGTTATTTCCACCTCCACAGTTTTGCTACTAATAAAGTTTTTCTCAAAGGTTAATACGTTCTTCCAGTAGTTACCAAGGAAACAGCATCAGTGAAGTGCTCGTGATGAAAACAGACATGGGATGCGTCAAGAAAAAAGAAAAAAAGAAAAATCAAAGTAAATATAAACTGAAATGATTTTTTTTCATAGAATGTCAACTCAAAGCTGTATTTTTTTTTTTTAGGTTTTGCAAAAGTATGAACATATTATTTTAATTGTGTGCCAAGGAGTTGGCCATTTTATTCCAAACAAATCTCCATCACGAACAGTGAAAAACAAGATGTAAGAGGTGGAAATTACATTTGCTTATGCCTGTATTCTCCTGTGATGAGCACCGTAGGACATTAGTAGGTGAAGTAAATAATCTAGTGTGTTTTAAGAGCCAATGTGTATCGTCGAAGAAACCCCCTTAAACATAATCTCTGTCACTTACTCTTTCCGACGCCCTCGACTGTTTCGTTTGAACAACAGATAATGCATCTTGCGGTAAATTAATCTTATTGTAATCATTGTTGTCATCGCTTTTGTGGAGTCTCGGGACTCACATTGCCGTCTGAAAGATTATCTTGATTTGCAGTCTTTCCTCTGGCGGTGTAGTCACCCGCAGAATCTTTAATTAAAGGAGATGTTCCCAATGCACCCAACACAAGTTTACTTGATCAATGACTCGAGTGTAAACACATTAAAATGCAGCCAGAAAACACATTTACTATCTCACCAGGTATCTATATCTCATTTGTTGTCTTATTGTCTCTCTCGCTCCCTCCCTCTCAGAAATGCGCACAAATAACCGTAGATGCTCCTGAACAAAAACTCTCCGACTGAGAGAGCAAATTTCTTCATGATAATTATGTCCAGGTGCACGACATAGTTTAATAGACAGACATCTGTATGATACCACTCTCTGTTGAGAGGGAGAAAGATACTTATACTTATAAATAAACTTCATCTTACACTGTGGAAATGATCAGTTGACTTAAAAAAAATCCTTAGTATTATTAAAGTCTCCCCGTAGTCGATAATTTTATCCCTTGAAACTTATCTTTGGTCATCAAAATAACATTTTAACCCTCTGATGTTCCTCGGGTTCCTGACCGAATTGAGTTTTGAATTATTAAAAATTACAGCTTCATCGGAAGGTTACGATACTTGGTGACTTTTTTGGCATTTGGTATGTGAATACAAAAAAAAATTGATGTCATGATCCAAGCATGCTAAGTGGTCATAAAAAAAATAGTCACACTCGTGGTCTTCGGTCAGAAATGACCCACCCATAAGAAATGAATGGGAAATACAAAAAAAATACAAAAACCCCCAAAAATTCCCTGAATTTTTGTTTGTACAATCTACAAATCGGCCACGATTCTTAAAAGAAGTATACTGCAGTAAAGGAGTGACACTCTACAACATCAAAAGTGTAAAAAAATTACACCCACCCACACACACACACATAAAAACACACTTTTATACACATACACACCAATAAATTCAGACTACAAAAAAAATCTGTTTTGAATTTTTAAAAATCACAGCTTCATCGGAATGTTACGAAACTTGGTGACATTTCTGGCATTAGGTATGTGAACACACACAAAAAAAATTGAGTTCATGATCCGAACATGCTAAGTGGTCGTAAAAAATTAGTCACGATTTTGGTCTTTGGTCAAAAATGACCTCCATAGGAAATGAATGGGAAATTGACAAAAACACAAAAATTCACTTTTTTTTTTTTTTTTTTTTTTTTTTTTTTTTACAATTTTTTAATAAGAAATAGTTTTTGAGATTGTTTCAATTATATATTCAAATCCACCACCACCACCAAAAAAAAAGTGTTCATAAACAGCTGGGGAATTGACATGCCTCTCCATACAGAGCTGTACATGCCATATAGTAGTTACACCATGATTCTACGCCTTTTCTCTATACTGTAACCAGATGGTGCTAATTTTCTTCAAAAAATATTTTTTTTCTGAAGGCCTAAACTCTATATTAAACAAAAATAATGCATTAATATATTTTTTTAAAGTTAATATATATATATTGAACAAATAGACCATAAATATTGCATAAATATTAATAAATTCAATCATATTGTCTCAAAATATTAAATTAAAAAGAATAAATATTATAGAACAAAAATAAATTGCATTGGTTTTACTGGGATGGAAGAAGTTTCATTTTTAGGCCTCCGGTCACTTCTGACCGGGAAGGCCCAGGACGTGACTCAAAAAGGAAGACCATCAGAGCGTTAAGCGCTTTTCCCTTAAATGAGCTTGAATGCAACTCTGCACCCTCGCCTCATTTAGCATAGCCTGCGTTGTGTATGCAAATGAGCCCCGCCTCCACTCACTCATTCCAGCTTAGAGATCCACTCGTTGACGATCACACTCTGTCCTGATTGGTTACAAGGTAGTTTATGATGTCAAAAACACCAGCGATTTCAAAATGTGTCTTTGATTCATTGCAGTTTTATGGGGGAAAAACTCAGCAATGGTGTCGACTTATGAATTTGCGCATGGGTCTTAAAAACACCACATAGACATATAAACTACATTAAAAGCTTGATTTTCACCACAGGGGGACTTTAAGTAAATGAACTTCATGTGTAATTGACAGAAATTAAGTTATGTGGAACTGTTAAGTTCACGTAACTTCATTACGCATGAAGTTTATAACTTAATAATTTGAAGGCAACAAGTTTCCTGTAAGGCTGGGCAGTTTGTTTTGCTGCAATTATAAAAAATTGTGAACATCATGATGATTTTAATGTTTTTTATTTGACATATTATTTGGCTTATTGAGTTTCCTAAGGCCCCTACATAAAATATAGGTCCCACTTTGTATTAAGTGGCTTTAAGTACAATTTGTTTACATCGAGAAATAAGTACAATCCACGTATTGTGTTCATTTTGGGTTGTAAAACAGTTTTGCTTTTGAGACACAGGTTAGGTGGTATAGGTAGGTATAAGGGTGGGTTAAAGTGCAAGTGAAAGGTCAACAGTGTTATTATACATGTAATTAAATAAATTAATTACATCTGTAATTACATGCAGGTATTTTCAAAATATAAGTACAATTTACTGTATTTTTCGAAGTAATGTATTGTGTTCATTTTGTATTGAACAATTGTAAGTACAATGTAAAAACATATATGTACACAATAAGTTCATTGTAACAAATTAGTAAATTCTATGTAAGTACATTGTACTTAAAGCCACTTAATATAAAGTGGGACCATATAGATTGTTATAATAAACAGAAATTTATATATTTGCTCTATAGGTTTAGGTTATATATATATATATATATATATATATATATATGTGAAGAGTTCAGATGCAAAAACCTCTGAGTGCCATTTGAAATTTTCTTCTAAAATGACCATTTTTTATCAAGCTTGTATATTTAAGTTCAGTAATTTCACTTAAATGATAATTAATAGGTAATCTTCATTGCCATTTAAGTGAAATTACTGAACTTAAATATACAAGCTTGATAAAAATGATCATTTTAGAAGAAAATTTCAAATGGCATTTAGAGGCTTTTGCATCTGAACTCTTCATATACACTTTTTTTTCTATATTTTAGTCTTTATATTGAACATTTTAATGATATTACAAATTATGGGTCCTCTGACTGAAAAACAAAAGCCATTATTTTTTGAGATATGTTGTATATATCGACCAGCCCAACTTCATAGCCGTCTTAAAACACACTTCATGATTTGAACTTCAGGACGACATTGGCTTTATAGCAGCAGAGATGCAACGCTGACAAAGACAAAACAATGCTGAAACGTTATTGGCCCGCATCCCGATTCAGGAGGTCTGAAGGATGTTGAGGATGAGAACTGCTCACAGATCAGAGAGACGAGATTCAGCAGAGGTTACAGTAGACGTCACCATAATACTGCAATTAAATTTGAGATGTGCACACGCCAAACACACACACACACAACATGTCAAAACGTGAATTTTATTGCGTGCCATGTTTACTGCACAGCAAAAATGAGGTAAAAAACACTATTAGCATACAAGCTCACACAGAGACAACTCACCTCTATAGTTTTGTTTGGTGTATTATATAGAAGAAACTGCTAAAAAGTAAATATATATGTTTATTTATGGATTTATTGGATCTTAAGTATACATAATATAAATTTTTAACTGTTTTTTGGTAGTTGTATACAAAATGCAAGTGCAGGCTTGTCAGTTTGAATAGGAGTGACGCTTGTGACTTTGAGGCGGAAAATGTGGCATCTCAGATGTGTGTGTGGTGTCACATGTGTGTCAGTATCAGACAGGCTCCTCATGCTTCTATCTGTCCTTCACATTAATGTCACGCTGTCATCTCATTGACGGCCCGCAGTGACAGAGACAGACAGAGATAGAGAGATAACACAGGTCATCTGTCCATCCCTGTGTGCCGAACAATGTGACCGATGCTGACTTTTGCCTAGTTGTTTCTGTGCATCTATGACCATGCATGCCACTTTAATTTTAACGGAATAAAGCAGAAAAAGGATTGTTTTTTTTTTTTTTTTTTTTTTTTTTTTATGGTCTCCCACAAATGCATGTGTATGGCCTGCTTTATGGGATGACAGGTGAATTAGTTTACGCCTGTTAAGCGATACAAAGATTGATTCTGCTGAAATGCCATCCGACTGAGCTGATGGTTTGAATGATCATTCACTAATGAGGCAGGGAATCTTTAGAGCGACTGTATGATGAGTAATGTTCAATAATACACGCTCTACTGAGAGTCTCTCAGCACAGGACTTCAGCCTACACACTGCAAACCCTTACAGATCAGATAAATATACCCTGCTGAAAGAGGCAGCATATGTGGCTATTCGAATGTTGGACTCATGAGATGCACATGTGCTCATCTAGGCTTATTAAGGGAATACAAACAAAACTTAAAGGGTACATATCATGCTTTTAAATCATTCATTTTTACATATAAATCATACCGTTGTGGTCTATATAAAACATAACTGCAATACTTGGGTCTGAATTCCTCATTATTATAGCTCAACAGGCCCCTTTTCTACCCCTTTTCTGATGTGAGTCTTTGAGCAACCCGTTTCAAATAACACAGTCTCATCCCAATTCGTCATATAACTGACGTTTTGGGACGTCTTTTGACCATTCGTCAATATACGACTTTTTAGGGCCCCCTTAAACGTCGGTAGATGACGATCCCGGGCCGTCATACAACTGACGCTTTACCTTTAACGTCAGTTAGGTGACGAGTTGGGTTTAGGGTTAGGTTTAGGTATGGGGTAGAGTTAGGATCCCATAACGTCATCGACCGACGTTTAAGGGGGCCCTAAAAAGTCGTATATTGACGAATGGTCAAAAGACGTCCCAAAACGTCAGTTATATGACGAATTGGGATGAGACCGGGTTGTTTCAAAGCGGCCCCTTTAAATAAAAAGGAGATGCGTCATACCCCGCCCGCTCTCCAGGTCGCTGAGTTCACGTTCGGTTCAACATCCCCGCGTTCGGCCATTATTGTAGTTTGATTAGAGATATACGATTATATACGATACTTTCAAAGAACATTTTTATTCACACGTTAATAAAACGTCAACAACAGAAGACTTGTCCATCAAGCCTTACATATTCGAGCGAGTTGATAAAGAGAAGACGACGACGAACCTGCAGAACAACGTCTTCATATGGATGTATTGGTATGTGAGTTAACTGTTTTGTGTTATTAGTGAAAGTCGACTATTTCTCTTGTTAAAACAAGCACACTGACGGTCTAATCTTGCCACAAACAATCTGTATTGATAATATGATACGTTTAGAAAAGCATCAGAAAAGCAGCTAAATGACCATGAAACTCAAGAACAATACTGCAGACGTGTAACGTTACTTCAAAACAAAAACAAAGAAAGACAAAGGTACTGCTAAACCTTGACCACCATGTGTTAAAGTACTTTATTTTTATTAACGATATTTACAGCTTATCGAAATGCTCTGTTCGTTTTCTCCAAAGATAGATGGAATTTAACGTTAACTTTACCCCTCATTCAAACGAAGTCAATCGGCAAACCCTTCTGTAAGTTGTAACGTTACTGGCGGAGGTTGTTGAAGTGGGAATCCTTGAAGTGCTTCAGGTCACTACATCCAACAACCGAACATTTTGACTTGCCCTCTCGTAACTTCTGCATCATTGAGCTCGGACTACAAAATCGGAGCGAGAAATAATAATGGCGGATTGCTCGAAGTGTTGGACCGGTAGTCAATGTCCTAATTGGGCAGTTCCGCTGCAAATCCTGTGACGTTATTGTTCAAAAAACGTAATAGAAAACAGAAAAATCTGAACAGGTTGAAAAATATGACCAAAACAGAATATAAAGATATAAACGAAGTGCCTGAAGAGAATAATTTCATCTTTTCTGTACTTATAAACACTCCAAATATACAACAAAATGCATTTAAGGGCTTAAAAAGTGGATTTTGCATGATATGTCCCCTTTAAGCCATATTATGCCCATTTACTAAGTCTTCTTAATTTTTGTTTTGGGTTCTACTAGAATAGGTTTTCATGCTTGAATGAAACTCCACATATTTGACATTGTTGCAGCACTTCTCTTCTCTTCTTTAGTTCTCTATGAAGTAGTAATGGGTCGATCATGAACTATTCATCTTGTGAATTTCTGTCATGACGGTTCTTTAGTTGGATTTTGCTATAAATCTTTGATTCAAAGGACCCTATCATACACACCCGGTGCAATGGAGTGCCAGGCGCGACGCAAGTGTTTCGCTAGTTTCAGCCCGACGCAGTTATCATTTTCACGTCCTGCATGCGCCATTTTGTTTAAATAGCAAATGCATTTGCGCCCATTTGAGCGCCCATAGGCGTGCTGGTCTGAAAACGAGGTGTGTTCTGGTGCTTTGTTGGCGTGTTGCTATTTTGAGGCAACTGAAATAGATTTTTTTTTATATTTCTTTTTTATTTAAAGAGCGTGTTAGTAATATGCACCTATAGACCTTATGCACCAGAGAAACGTGGGCGCCGTCATCTTTAGAATATTGTCTTTGAACTTCCGGTTTTGCGGTCGCTCTGTTTATTTCTATGGCATCGCTGCCGAGGAGTAATTAGCTGGTGAAGTTGATTTACTTATTGTAGAGTTAACAAAAGTTATCATGAGCATTGTAATGTTTATCATAAGCATACGTAAAGCAGATGTCTTAACAAATGTCGACCGGGATTTTTTTTTTACGAGCAGCTCATTCAAACCTATGCAAGATCGCTGTGGAAAGTCAAAAGACAACGAGCGCAACGCTGAAAAGGGGTGGGGCTACATAAGGTCTATAGGTGGTTCCAAAACGTGCATACACTTTGTCGTGTAGATGGTCTGCTTACGTGCTATAACCTCGAGCAGATCCGTTTCCTCGCTAGAGACGTTTTTCCGCCAAGTTGCCGTAGGTAGGCGTAGGTTTGCAAGCTTTTTTTTTTTTTTTAAGAGTTTTTCGGTCAATTTCTTGCATTTTCCCCCCTTCTGAACAACAACTTTTGGTACACGATAAAAACTCCTTCTGGTTTGATCGATTCAAGTAACCATAAACGATGCAAAACACAGGCATTTTGAGTTTTTTATAGTGCTTTCTAAATGCAGCAAAAAAAAAAAAATCACTTCCTGCCCTCCATTTGTATTTCGCGCCATGGCAACACAGTAGCGTGACGTCATATGAAAACAAGCTATTGCAGATTTCGAACAGAGATGGCGACAATGAGGAAAAACTACGAACTGCAGCTTTAAACAAGCAAAAGTGGATTCGGACACGCCCTAAGTGCACTGGCACTTCAGATCATGGGCATAGATTCTTAAATAGGACCCAAAATCAGCATCTTATTTCTAAAATATTATATTTCATATTATTATTTTATATTTAAATATGCATTTATATTTATTTTTTACATTTAATTGATTTATTTCAGTATATGTTTTTAAATCAATCGGTTTAATATTGCTGTATGAACACACATGCAGATTTCTAAACCGTGGCAAAGTGGTGTCTCATCATGTATGAAGACTCCCATGGACACTCTTTCCGTCCTCCTGGTGTTGCTGCAGATGAACTGTGGGAGGGTCAGGCATCGATTGGCCCGTTGAATCTTTCAGCCCAAGCGGGGCTTTCGATCTGTATGGATTGTGGGTAGGCTGTGTGGACGGTGGGACGGGGGGGTCTCTTATCGGCTTGAGAGCTACGGTCTTTTGTGTTTCTGATCATTAATCATGCTGTCACCAGGGTGTCATCCTGTCCGACACACACATACACACACACACACACACACACACACACACAGGTGTTATCCGGCAAAACTTGCGCCAATACTCTCTTTCTCTTTGGCAGAACATTCTCTTTCATTTTTGGCAGACCACACACATAAGCCTTGTGTAATCACTTCATCTGTCCTTGGAGTGGATCAGATAGTGAAGAGAGGAGGCCGGCCCACCCTGTTGTAAAATGACATCCCGGAGTGGATGGCACTTAATGCTGTCCACAAGAAGAAAAAGAAAAAAAAAAAAAAAGAATAGTCTTAAAGTGGTAAAGCACCCTAAAGTCAAAAAAGGAAAGAAATTTCTGTCATCATTTACTAATTTTTAATGTTGTCTTTATTATATGGAACTCAAAAGGAGATGTTTAGCAGAATGTCCAAGCTGCACTTTTGCATTTGACCATTACTGTCAATCTCAAATAGAGAACTATACAATTACAAAAGAGTTTGAATATCAGTCCCTCCAGGATTTCACGATTTTTTTTTGTGATTTTTGCGATCAAAATGACTGATTTTGTGGTGGTAATTTCCAAAAATTTGTGAAAAAATTTGCGATTTATGTATAACATTTACCATAATAGTATTCAGTCCTTCCAGAAAAAAAAAAAAGATTTTTTTTTTGTGATTGTTGCAGGCAAAAATTGATTGATTACGCGGCCCGTTTTCTTTAAAAATGCGATGGAATATGCAGGATATTTATGCAATTTTATGTGATGAAATTGCAGGAATTTGCAACCCGGTCTCATCCCAATTCGTCATATAACTGACGTTTTGGGACGTCTTTAGACCATTCGTCAATATACGACTTTTTAGGGCCCCCTTAAACGTCGGTAGATGACGTTATGGGATCCTAACTTTACCCCATACCTAAACCTAACCCTAAACCCAACTCGTCACCTAACTGACGTTAAAGGTAAAGCGTCAGTTGTATGACGACCCGGGATCGTCATCTACCGACGTTTAAGGGGTACCTAAAAAGTCGTATATTGACGAATGGTCAAAAGACGTCCCAAAACGTCAGTTATATGACGAATTGGGATGAGACTGTGTTAGAATTTGCAAAAATTGAGGGAACTTGCAAAAATTGCGGTTTGATGAAAAAGAGAAGTGATTCCCCCAACATCCTGTTCTCACTAGGCTAATGTAAGAGTCATTTCTATTTACTTCCTTTGATAAGCAAGCATACTACATCATAGAAAGTGCTGGGAATATTTAATTTCTCATCTTGTTTTATTTCAGACTGTAGCGAGTATAAATAAGTTGTGGCCCCTTTAAGAGCTGCGCGCTCCTGTTGAACTCTCTGCAGTGTTATATGTGCGCCTCGAACACCCCTTGTGTGGGTAATTTCTGTTTGATGCTAATTCTTTTATCTTATGTTGTTTATTAAGTAACGATGTGACGGTAGAACGTGTGACAGACAGTTATACGAGTTCGATTTGTGAGATGTCAATCGCCTCCGTGAGTCTGTCTGGCGTCGCGTAATTGCGTCGTTTCATAACGTTCCCATGGAAACAGGGGGAAATGGCTGCTCTTGTGTGAAGCAAACGCAACATTTTTCAACATTCTGCTAAAATACATGCGACTTTTTTGCAACGAAAATGCGAGGATTATGAAATTATGCAAATCCCGCTTATTTTCCACGGAAATCGGCAATTTATGCGGCGAAAGTGCGGCGCATTTGAAAAAATGCGGCCCCCGCATAAATATGCGGACTTTGGCTGATTTTGCATTGAATTCAGCGATCGCATAATCGCGTTTTTCTGGAGGGACTGGAATATTCTTGAAAACTTGTAATTGTCTGGAAATTCCAATTGTGTGATTTGCCAGCCTGGAGACGTCATGGTCAATAATTATATTGAAGAATCATGAAAAAATGGTGGAAAATTGTTTAGTAAGTATACATTTTTCTAGGTCTAGAGATTAGTGTTTGTCGTTAATGAATCAGTTCATTGTTTTACATTATTATCACCATATTGTTTTCATACTAATGTCAAATTTCATACCTTATCAAATCATTATTCACTGAACGCTTTTGCCATCCATTATTCCTTCATGGCTCATGTGAGAATGTCTTTGTTTACATGTGAATGACGGACTTTTCCTTTTTGGGTTGAACTACCCCTTTAAGAGCAAATTCATATTCTGTCATTTCTGATGTGGTGAAAGAATTATTAGTCTGTCTTTTGCTGAGATGTAATATTCCACTCCTGCGGTCATGTGACTAGAGTATAGTGATTTAATTGGAACTGTAAGCCAACGTGGCATTTTGAGGCATTTGAGCACTGTTTTGTCGGTCTCCGTTTGTGTGTGTGTGAGTGTGTGTGTAGGCCAGCTGCTGAGAGGTAAAGGGCAGCCCGTCTTCACCCTCACGGAGGAAACGCTGACGGTGCACGTGTCACAGAGTCAAGGTTACACGTCTGTGCGTGTGCTGGCATCACCTGTTTCTCAAGCAGAGCATTACTTATTTATACCACCTTTTTATTTGTCTAATAGGTTTTTATTCCTCTCTGACGACTCAGTGATCGTCTGGAATCCCTCGGAGACACTGAGATCAATAAGTTGACAGAAGACAAAGACAAGGGCCGTTTGGCACATGTTTTAACTCAGCACAGATGTGTGTATGGGTGTGTGTGTGAGTGTTTGCAAAAACTATTATTTTTTTAAGCGATCGTCATGTATTTTTTCTTTTACCCAGATAAAGATTTTATTGCTCTCTCAATAACTCAACTTTGAGTCCTCAGTTTTGTTTCTTTTATGCACTGACTTAAAGGGATAGTTCACCCAAAAAGGGAAAATATTGTTATAATTTACTTATCTGTTAATTCTTTATGACTTCCTTCTAATAACACAAAAGATATTTGTCCATACAAATAAATGGATAATAGATGGTATAATGAAAGCCAACAGGGCCAAAAACAACATTGGGTGTGGCTTTTTATCTCATTAATTTAGTATTGGAAGAGTTTGAGAAATGTTCATATTGAGATCTCTAACTTTTGATTTCAGATTTTGGTATCTATTAAAATCTAAGCACACTTCTAAAGCTCTAGATAAAACCTGTGACAGAATGTAATAATATTTCACAATATTATTTTTTGGTCAAATACAGCTTGGTGAGTATTTTTAATGTTTCTTTTTTCTTACGAACCCCAAACTTTTGAATTGTGTATTCGAAAACAGACATGGGCCTTGTCTCAAATGGCACACTTGATGGGTATTTCAGTTATTCGGTTAAGATAACGAGACTCTTGAAAACGAGTGTTCTGAAATGTTTAGACATGACTTAGGACCTTAAGACACTACAACCTAGTGAACAGACTGTACATCTATCTCACACGGTCTTTTCTTCAATCGCAAAAAAATAAATTTGGCGTCTACCCTGGCTATAGTCTACATAAAGGGTGCACTCTAAAAAATGCTGGGTTGTTTTAACCCAACGTTGGGTCAAATATGGACTAACCCAGCAGTTGGGTTAAATTTTTACATTACATTTTGAACCCAACATTTCGGGTTTGTCCATATTTGACCCAACGTTGGGTTAAAACAACCCAGCATTTTTTAGAGTGTGTGTAACCCTGGCCCTGAAGATCAGTTTAGCTCCAACCCTGATAAAGTTCTCATAACTGGTGCTTTCTATCAATCCTGAAGAACTTGATTAGCTTGTTCCAGTATGTTTGATTATGGTTGGAGCTAAACTTAGCAGGAATGTGGATCTCGAGGGCCAGAGTTGCCTACCCCTGGACTATACGGTGTCCTATTTATCACTTTTATGATTCTGAAGGGTGATCATGAACACCTCCATTGTAGCCGTTATGGATGCACACTTTTTCCAAGCTGCAGTGATGCATGGCGAATGACAGTCTGTGCAGCACCATAGTGTGAACTTGTAAGACTACCATCTTATTCTTTGTGGAAAACCGTTTTAATGAGGTAGAACACACTGAAGTGTGAATAGATGCTCAAGACTCTTTCACACTTCTCACTCCGTCACGCTCTTATCACATCTTCATTTCTCCGCTGACAAGCGTTTCTCTATCCCAATCTCTGACATCACCATACGAGTCTCCTCTCTTCCCACAGCACTTCTGAGAATTCGGCTCCTTCCGTATTGATTTCCCATCAGTCAGCGGGCCACTTTGGGGTTCGGCCCAAAAGAATAATCCCTGTGTCGAGGGCCAGAATAAGTAGCGAAATTGATGGCAGAGAGAAGGATCGATTGTGTAGCGCTGGCCTTTGTCCGCGCTCGTCTGTAGATCCCCGTAGCACCAGGAACCCGTAATGAATCCCTGTTCTGAGAATTTCAATACTGATGAAGATGTTTCTGCTGACGGCAGATTTGTCATTCACATGTTCCCTGAGGTCCGCACTGGAGGGAATAAATTTTAGGCTTCTGTAATAAATAACCTGGTATTAAGTGTTAAAACATTTCGTGGGGTAATTATCTGTGTTTCTAATTATGAGTATGATATACAAATGCTTATTTGTTGATCTATTTCTTATACATTACTATCAAAAATATGCTTATTTTATACCAACAAATTTGTATGATTTGATTCGCTGGCCGCAAAAAATGTCTAATTTGACCCGGCCTAAAACACAGAAGTTGTAGCCGAGGTTTGTGTTGTCAACGTGTCAAAAAGAAGATGCTATTTGGGACGCTAATACGGGGGTGATATTCTAATATTGTAAAAGGTGTTTTGTTTCAGAAACATGCTGTTAGAGGTAGACTAATAACAACAGAGCAGATTAGACCAATCTCAACAGAATGGGACATCTCAGAGCAGAGTAGACCAATCTCAACAGCCTGAGTCATCTGACCAATCAGAGCAGAGTAGACCAATCTCAACAGACTGGGACATCTGACCAATCAGAGCAGAGAAAACCAATCACAACAGACTGGGTCATCTGGCCAATCAGAGCAGAGTTGACCAATCACAACAGACTGGGACATCTGACCAATCAGAGCAGAGTAGACCAATCTCAACAGACTGGGACATCTGACCAATCAGAGCAGAGTAGACCAATCTCAACAGACTGGGACATCTGACCAATCAGAGCAGAGTAGACCAATCACAACAGACTGGGTCATCTGACCAATCAGAGCAGAGTAGACCAATCTCAACAGACTGGGACATCTGACCAATCAGAGCAGAGTAGACCAATCACAACAGACTGGGTCATCTGACCAATCAGAGCAGAGTAGACCAATCACAACAGACTGGGTCATCTGACCAATCAGATCCGATTAGACCAATCACAACAGACTGGGTCATATGACCAATCAGAGCACAGTAGACCAATCACAACAGACTGGGATTTTTCAGAGCAGAGTAGACCAATCTCAACAGACTGGGCCATCTGACCAATCAGATCGGAGTAGACCAATCACAACAGACTGGGACATCTGACCAATCAGATCGGAGTAGACCAATCTCAACAGACTGGGACATCTCATAGCAGAGTAGATCAATCACATCAGACTGGGCCATCTGACCAATCAGAGTAGAGTAGTCCAATCACAACAGACTGGGTCATCTGACCAATCAGAGCAGAGTAGACCAATCACACTGGGGTGCTATCTGACCAATCAAAGCAGAGTAGACCAATCACTCTGGGGGGGCATCTGACCAATCAGAGCAGAGTAGTCCAATCACAACAGACTGGGACATCTGACCAATCAGAGCAGAGTAGACCAGGAATATATGAAGAGTTCAGATGCAAAAGCCTCTAAATGCCATTTGAAATTTTCTTCTAAAATGACCATTTTTATCAAGCTTGTAAATTTAAGTTCAGTAATTTCACTTAAATGACAATTAATAGGTAATCTTCATTGCAATTTAAGTGAAATTACTGAATTTAAATATACAAGCTTGATAAAAATGATCATTTTAGAAGAAAATTTCAAATGGCACTTAGAGGCTTTTGCATCTGAACTCTTCATATATATATATATATATATATATATATATATATATATATATATATATATATATATATATATATATATATATATATATATATATAGCTATTATTTTTTAAATTGATAAAATAACACTTGCAGACATACTGTATATATATATATATATATATATATATATATATATATATATATATATATTTAAAGTTATTATTTTTTTAATTGATAAACTAACACTTGCAGACGTCAAAGCATATAGCCTTTTTTGTCAAATTCATAGTTGAATGCATTAGTGTTCAGCCCCTTGAAACGAATAATTACCCCCTAATAATTAATAGTTTTACAAATGTTCCTGTGATATAAAATGTTAGTGTAGCTTTTTAAATGAAATAATCAAAATACCAAACACTATTGAATTAATAGTAATATATTTGCATTATTTAAATAAATACGTTTTTTTGTTGTTTTTTTTTACAGCATATGCGGCCTACAAACTGTGTTCGCCCTCTTATCCTAAATTTGCTGCAGCACCATCGCTAAAGGAGTCAAAAGATAGGCTATTCAAGGAATATTCAAGGTTAAATACAAGTTAAGATGTATCGACAGCATCTGTTCCAATTACCACAGAATATAAATCGCCGTAAAACCCTTACAATAGAAGTGTACGTTTGCCCCACAGATCATCATCAAGGTGCTTTTTGTTCCAGCCGATTTTATTTTCACCCTAAAATGCTGTCGATAGAGCTTAACTTGTATTTAACCTAGAATATTCCTCATTTTAATGCTGAAGTGGTGGTGTATTCCTCAATTCTCATCATACCTTACACTATAAGTCCTGTACAATTAGACTTGACAACTAATTTAATCTGGATCCAGTGGGCTGACACAGACCTTGGACCAAAGCTGGCACATGCGATGATTTACCGCCAGCGATCCGCAGGCCCAGACAGACAGGAGGCTTTTAGTGTATTAACACACATTAGCACGTTCCTCAATGAGGCGTCTTACTTCAGCCCTGAGCTGCCAACAGTACAAATCGTGCGGCGTAGCCCGGAGTTTTTAAAGAGATTGACCTGTCCATTCAGCAAATCATGGGTGGTTTTTATTACACCTTACAGGGCCTTTCAAAGAATGCAGATTCGGATTTGCACCACAGATGAATTAGGCTACCACTAGCTGTGGGCTTCAAGTGGACAACCAAACACAGACATTTAAACCAGGTCTCGAAGGTGTCCCGAGACATCTGATAAGACCTTCAGCTCAAAAATAATGATCACCTCAGTTTTAAAGGCAGAGATTTGGAGGGACATTTTTTAAAACGAAGTCAATTATTCAGCCTTAAACCGACCGCCTGGCCTGGGTCTTTCAGTTAAGCATGCGCTCGTACCGATGTCATGGGTATCCAATTAAGCTAGCCGGGGGAGACAGGTGCTCTCTCGCTCCCTTGCTTCCCCATTACGCGGTAAAGAAGTCAGAGAGGAGGACGTCTCAGGTGGACTGACCTCCAGACCTGGCGAGGAAGGGGAACAGTGCTTTCATGAGCCCTGGAGCTCACATGTACCTGTGGGTTTTGAATTGAGTGTGTGCGAGAGAGAGAGGAAGATTAAGAGAGGTAAAGAAAGAGAGAAAGACGAATCACTGGGGGAGGAATGAGAGAGAAAAAAAGAGGCCAATTCAGTGACTTTAGATTACCTAGTTTTATATTTATAGGGTGCACACTGAGGCCAGACATTAATCAGTATATTGACATTTACACTTTTATCTGGCCAGTATTATGTCAAATATCAGTAGCCACAAATACTCGGAAATGTTTTTTTTTTTTTTGTGACTAATGCATTTAAATACACGAGTGAATCTAAAATATACATGTGTACAGGAGTCGCTCACCGCCATATTCGTAAGGTCTATAAAAGTTCATTTAAAATATAGTATATTTGCAGTGTCAGGTTATCATATTTTCATATGAACACATTTGTTTTCCTCGCAACAACGAACACAGCCTGAGCTGAGATGGATGATCTGCAAACAAAGTCTTTCTTTCTTTGTAAGAAGTTAACCATAAAGATTCAAGAAACAGTTTTGAACTTGCTTGAGTTAGCGGTTCGAATCAGATTCAATCAGTGAATCATTCAATGTCGAGTTCACAAATGACTCCCTCGCTGAACCGTGAGTCATTTTCCAGTTATTTCCAGCATTTCCAGTCATTACCAGCATTAAATTAATTGCTAGAGAGAAATATATATATATATATATATATATATACTGTATATATACATATAAAAAAAAGACGCACACAGAGTATACACTATTATGTATGATTTTGAAACTCCTAACCTTAAGTATGAGAAATAATAGTGATGCTTGCCTTAGCAAACAGCATTAAAATACTGAATAATGTGCTTTTGCCTGTGTCTAACACTGTAGCACTGATTATTGTATTATATATTATGCCCAGTGCAACAATAAACCAGCAATGAAGTGCTTTTATGGGTAATTTAGGGTGTTATGTACAGCCCTGTTGTTTTGTTAAAGAAACAAAACACATATAAAACCGCTGGCAATCGTAAAACTCTGCAACTATATTATGTTTTCATAAAAAAATAGCAGCTTTGGTCTTAACAGGACCTGTGCACATGGTACATGGAGCATGAAGGGTGCAATTCTTGCACGCAGAGTTCATCCGTGGCCATAAAATCATATGACGTGATAAATCCTCCTCTTCCGCAGCATCGCCTACATGCTTACTCAGTGCTTTTGATCACCCCTGATCCAACTGTCCTTTTCCTTGCTCTCTCTCTCTCTTTATCCCGGGCCGTCTCCCCATCTGGAAGGATGGCAAACAACGGCCAGACCTCCACCCCCCCATCTGTCCCTCTGGCCGGAGTTTGTTGGGTAAACTCAGCACTGACTCTGTAAACAGAGGGCAGCACGTCCGATGGTGGACGTCTGTCCAGATGAGCCCAGTGGAGACAGCTGTTGTGTGTTTACTGTTGAGAGTTTTTCCTGCACTGCAGGGGCTTTTGTTTCCAAGCTCAGATCCTACACACAAGGACAGGGCTGCAGTGCACTCTCTTACTGGACTAGATGCACACACAGAGCATTTTTGTATGTGCTTTTTATGAATTTTTTTTTTTTTTTTTTGCATTTAGGTAATGCCAACAGAGGCAGTATTGTGTGGAATCCAAGGGCAGAACATGTTTAAATATTTATACTTGTATAATATTATTACTTGGTACACACACACACATGCTGTCTAGATAGATAGACAGACAGACAGACAGACAGACAGACAGACAGACAGACAGACAGACAGACAACGATAGATAGATAGACAGACAGACGATGTTGATGATAGACAGACAAACAGACAGACAACGATAGACCGATAGACAGACAGATAGATAGACAGACAGTCAGACAGACAGACGACGACAATGACAGACAGACAGACAGACAGACAGACAGACAGACAGACAACGGCAATGATAGACAGACAAACAGACAGATGGACAAACAGACGACGGTGATGATAGACAGACAAACAGATAGATAGATAGATAGATAGATAGATAGATAGATAGATAGATAGATAGATAGATAGATAGATAGATAGATAGATAGATAGATAGATAGATAGATAGAAAGATAGATGATAGATAGATAGATAGATAGATAGATAGATAGATAGATAGATAGATAGATAGATAGATAGATAGATAGATAGATAGATAGATAGGCAATAATGATGACAGACTGACAGAGATAGACAGACAGACAACGATAGATAGACAGACAGACAGACGACGTTGATAGACAGATAGACAGACAGACAGATAGACAGACAGACAACGACAATGACAGAGAGATAGACAGACAGACAGACAGACAGACGACGGCAATGATAGACAGACAGACAGACAGACAGATAGACAGACAGATAGATAGACAAACAGACAGACAGATGACAGCAATGATAGACAGACAGATAGACAGACAGATAGATGACGACAATGATAGACAGACAGACAGACAGACAGACAGACAGACAACAACAATGACATACAGACAGGCAGACAGACAGATGACGACAATGACAGACAGACAGATAGACAGACAGCCAGATAGATAGACAGACAGATGACGGCAGAGACAGACAGACAGACAGACAGATAGACAAACAGACGACGGTGATGATAGACAGACGAACAGAGAACGATAGATAGATAGATAGACAGACAGACAGACAGACAGACAGACAGACGACAATAACAGACGGACGGACGGACGGACGGACGGACGGACGACAATAACAGACTGACAGATAGATAGATGGACAGACAGACAGATAGACAGATAGACAGATAGACAGACAGACAGACAGACAGACAGACAGACAGACAGACAGACAGACAGACAGACAGACGACAATAACAGACAGACAGATAGATAGATGGACAGACAGACAGACAGACAGACAGACAGACAATAACAGACAGACAGATAGATAGATGGACAGACAGATGACGGCAATGATAGACAGACAGAAAGACAGATAGACAGACAGATAGATAGATAGACAAACAGACAGACAGATGACAGCAATGATAGACAGACAGAGAGACAGACAACAACAATGGCAGACAGACAGGCAGACAGACAGACAGACGACGACAATGACAGACAGGCGGACGGACGGACGGACGGACAGACAGACAGACAGATAGATAGACAGATAGATAGAGAGTGAAGAATACAAAAACAGGCTAAAGGTTTAGAAAATGAGGACATTATCATAAAGAGTGTTTCTGGCCTTGTACCTGCTCAGATAGATTCTGAATCTCACACAGACTGATAGAATCTACAGCGACATTCTGTATTCTGTGAACGTGAAGGACAAAAACAGCTATAAATATGGATGCCCAACTCCATCTATCTTTTCTTTTCTTCTCTGTAAGACAAAAAACAAAACAAAAAAAACATTCAGCAAGCTGGAGAGTCCAGCCATGATTAAGCTTCAGCTCAACCGTAACCTAGTAATTGTGTCGGACAACTGCATCCCCGTGATGAGGATCCAGGGTTGCATTAGTAAGTGGATGGCATGTTTGAGGCGACAACACAAAAAGTCCAAAAATTAGATGATTCTTGGAAACCTTCCTGCACGTCTGGTCCTCTGGACGGTTAGTCAAACCATAACCAAGCAATTCATTAATGAGGACACTGAGAGGAATTGGATTCACGCTTGAGCAAACAGCCAACAAACACAACGACGTTCAGAGTGTACGACGCCGCTGCATTTACATAATTTCGAGTTTAGGTTCGGGAATGGTAATAAAGAGTTATGATAAAAGTGTCATTAGGTCGTCGGGAAACGAGTGTGACGAATCCACAAGCGTGAAGATTAATTCTCTGTCACCTTCCTTGCCACTAATATGCCACGAGACCCAACTTAATGACTTCAGCTTTTCTACGGGTAATATACACCCGTCTAGCCATTATTGTCTCCCAAAAGACAACATTCCGGCGTTTGTCTTTATTTACAGCATGACCCGCAGTCCCCGGTGTCTTCTCATGTTTTAGAATATATGATGTTTATGAACCAGAAGAGATCGATAATTTAGTAGAGAAAGAAATAGTGGTAATAGAAGCTCTGCTGTGAGGAAAATCCTTCAGTGTGATATGTTGATTATATTTTTTTATTGCTCCCATATTGTTTCTACATCAAAAAAAAAAAAAACAATCAGAATGTTGGAAAGAACAGCTAAATGTTCTTTTAAAAGACAAATTCTCCATGTCTAGAGGTACAGCTGCTTTGAAAGTTGAAGTAATTGCAATGTCTATGTACTGTGGGGTCTTTATACGCAGCTCACTCTTTGCTAGAGGCAAACTTGGTGTCACAGGATAAACCTAATATACTCACAAAGTGTTTGATTCATGCATCCATATGCCTTAGATACTATTCCTCCAAGACCAGCATTCCAGTGTTTCTTCAATTATAAGCATGTTTATGTCCCAAGGGTGGATTTTTCTGTCAAAACTGTTTTAAATTGGTTTGTTTTTGTTGTATGAAACAACAAGTCTCATTAAAACGGTCTTGCTGTATTTGAAGATATTTTTTAACTCAACCCAGACCTAGATATTAGCCAATGTAATCTATTTATTGGGTGAAAATAGTAAATATCCTCTAAAAGCTGCAAGACGACACCGAACGATGTGAACCGAACTACCCGGTGTGAAAGCCCCTAATGTTTCAATACTGTCTGGTGGACGTTCTCAATGGTTGCGCATTAGCCCAGCAAAGAAATTTAGGTTCTGGGAACGTTAGTTTTTGTTCCCTTAAGGTTAGGGGAACGTTCCCGGAACGTTCTCCTTACGTAAAAAAAAAATGGAACCTAAAAATAACCTACATGGAACGTTCCTATAATGTTCTTGTTTGGTTCCCAAAAAATAATCTCATGGGACCTTTCAGGAACGTTAAGAGAACATTCTGTGTTTGCTGGGAGGTCAGTAGGCGGAGAGTAGACGTCTTTTGTGGCTGTCTGAACACATTTGACCCCATGAGCGTTTACACTATGAAAGCAATCCGGTCAAATGTGTTTTCAACTACCGCTTGCAGTGGTTGAAAGTGGGAAAGCCCAAACCATTTTAGACCCCATTTACACCTGTATTTAGAGTCGTCCATTTATAATCCAATCGACCAAAATGTATCTTAAAGAGCAACATGCAGGTTGATTTTATTTCTGAATTAAGACTTTAAATTGTCTGCAGAGGTCTTTTAAAAACACTTATGTAAAAATTACTAATGAAATCTCATTTGATTTAGAGATTTTGATGAAAATGTGCTAGGCTCTGGAATAACGCCTTTCCAGCAAGCAACGCGTCATATGACGTAGCCCGAGGAAAACAAATCAGCTCGCGGCCGCTTTCTCATTGCTGGGTGTTGATGTAGTTAGAGCAGTAGTGAGAGACATATAGTTTTAGATCGAAGCCATAATGGTAAATTATTGTGTTTGTGGTTGTTGCACGAATTCCAGCCTGTCAGGACATCATATCCATCATTTTCCTTCAAGGAAAAACAAGGCTTTTTGGTCTTGGGTGCGTTATGTGCAGGTGAATAGAGCAGACTTCACTGCCGCGTCTGTTAACACACACACACTCGGTCGTTTGTGGCGCACATTTCACTCGCTTTATCACAAACTGCATTTGAAAAGCATTATTTATTTGTTGTTATGGCATGATCAATGTGGATAGTGCTAACCAGCTTGGATGGTCTGCATAATCACTGTCAGCGTAGAATATGAGAAGACAAAATGTTGCTGGCTTAAATTAAGACAATCTAAATAGATGTTTAATCAAGAACAAAGTCAAATGTATGTTTGCTAAAGCAGATTTATTGCAAAACACCAAGGTATAGCCATACAGTAGATGAACCAGCGTTAGCCGCGGTGCTAACTTACATGAACTCACTTGCCCTGTATTAGCCACTGGTTTTCTCGACACCACAACTCTAACGTTACTTCTTTCCTCTGCCCATTGTTCGTCTCCCGATCTCCCCCTGACTTCTATCTCGCCTAGAAGGCTCATAATTATTTGCCTGTGGGTCATCATAGGCATATTCGTCAACATCGCAGAACGCGGTTTCGTCGTTCGCATCCATTGTAACCTGAGCCTGAACTTGAACAGACTGCCTCGCCAATCGTCACTTCCGGTTAGTGCGTTGTAGACGCGGGAGTTATTTTATCACAATTTTTCTCAAAATATCGTTAATGGCTAAATATATATTACTCCAGTTCAGAAAATCTTGTTGTTTTATCGTCAACTTACACTATGCTATATAGGGGTGTCCAACCTGCAAGTTGCTCTTTAATACCAAGTGTCCACTGGGCCAAAAGTTGAATAAATACCCATGTACTGTATGTAATCCTTGAAAGCTTTTAGGATTACATGCAAAAAGCTTTCACTGCAACTTTTTGTGTTAGATAACACTGTATTGTGATTTCTCTGGTTTACACAAGTAGCATTGTCCTCAGTTTGCAGCCTCAAAAATCTAATGAAACAACAGTGGCAAAAGAACAGCCATAATTCTCTGTAATAACACACATTGCTCCTTCTATAGCTGTGCTGCAAATATCTTCTGGGCAGGGAGCTGTTCCATTCGTCAGAGGAAATGGCCCTAAAGACTATATCCAATGTACATTCAAGTGCAGTTTATTCCTCTTGCAACAGGGACGCAGTGACACTTCCAACATCCAATCCGATTATTAAAATGGCTCCTCAAGCCACTCGTGTGTGTGTGGCGTTTTTTTTTTTTTTTTTCTCGATTACTGTCGTTTTTCAGGCAGGAGCTCGGTAGCTGATGTCAAAGAGTCCATTTTAAAAGCTTTGACCTTAACAGAATATGCCAGCAAATGGAGATTCGGCGTCTCCAATGACATTTTGCGGCTTAGATAATACAATGGCTATAAAACCTATTTGGAATCACCCCTCACGGTTGTGGATTAAGCTGCTCTGCTTGATGAATTTCCCGCCTTAAATCTATCCGAGGGAAAAATTTTGGAGCTTGTACGGATGTTGTGTTCTTTAGGGGAGATTTAGTTCGATCTGCTGACTTTTGACAGGATTTTGGGAGAGTTTGAGCAAAAAATGTTGGTTCCTGGAAATGGAAATTTCTAAAGTTACCGAGGACAAGACTGACAATCTATTAGTTGGCCCTAAAACTAAATGAGAAGTGATTTTTTTTTTTTTGAATCTGGTTAAAATGACTCCTTGGGTTCGTCCAGGGTTTACGAGTCTTGGTGTTATTATTTTAGACGCAGGTTTAAGTTTTAACTCCCATTTTAACAAGGTGATAGGTTGTTTTTTGTTTTGTTTTTTGAAAAATAGCTAAAATTTGATCTTTTTAAACCAGAAAGATGTAGTAAAACTAATCAAGTGGTCCATATCTCAAGTAGACTTGACTAATGTAAAGGACTTTTACTGGTCTCCAACAAAAATCAATTTATTGACAGCTTGGTTATTAACTAGAACTAAAAAATAAAAGAGAACACATAATAAAAGTCTTATCTGCACTGCTCTGGCTTCCTTTAAAATTTACAATGGATTTTAAAGTCTTTCTCATTACGTACAAAGCTCGTAATGGACAAGGACTTCATTGTATTGCCAGATCTCGTTAATTATATATTATATTCTACCAAGAACCTTAAGACCGTCTAATGCAGGTTTAGTTTAGGAGGTTCTCAATTATGGACAAGAAAATTGGTGATGAGGAGCACACAACCATCAAATATTAGTGAGGCTATACAAATAGAAAGTTAAAAACATGACTTTTTACTTTTGCGTTTAATTAGTTACTCTGAATTGTGTGTGTGAGAGTGTGTATATTATACAATATTGATTAACGGCTTTTGAACTTCACCCGGAACAATATTTATATTATTTCCTTCTGACATTCCTAGTGTACAGTTTATGTTTAAGGGTCAGTATCATTTGTCTTGTCTCGGTTTGACTGCAGCATCATTCGAGCGTTGAGGCCTCTGAGCTCATTGAATGACATTATTGAGTCTCACCGAGGCTGTTTTTGACACATGGCTTTATTGAAAAACCCTGAGACAGTTTTATCGAAAG